>JALKAD010000038.1:58365-87043 GCA_024500015.1 Ulva compressa | reverse complement strand
TCTCAAGATACCGGCATTTGCGGCAGCACATGCGATCGCGGCAGCACATGCGATCGCCAATCACTCCAACTTCGAATTCCCTGCTTGTTCCAAGACCACTCCTTCCAGCTCAGGTTCATCACAAACGTGCGTTGCCCTAGTGGACCGCTGCCTTCGCTTCCTGTCAACGGGCTCGTCTGCTCAAGACTCCTCCGCAGCTGCAACGTTCGCGACCGCTCCCACCATCGGGAAGCTCTCTTCGACTTCTGTCGGCGAGCAGCCGCTGCCATGCTTCTTTCACTGGGAGCACACTGATACACTGCTGCATTGCTTACTGGTGCGCTCTCGGCTACTGTTTCTACACACACATCTTGCCCTGGCTGCGTTGCTCCTGCGTCGATCTCCAAGTACCGAACACATCTGCCTGGAACTGTGGTCTCTGCTGACGTTTAGTCCGTCTTTCCATGCACGTATGCCAATCTGACGGATCTGTACAGACCGTAACGCTAGCCTCGCTGGCAGCTGCATCACTGTTTGCTTGTGGCTGCACACACAACACACAACACAAGCGATGCGACACAAAAAGTCAGCAACGACTTCATCGTGCAACCAGATGTACATTGCATGGCAGTTGCTACCTCTCACAGTTTCCGTCTGCACCATGACTCTGAGGACACTCCGGTGTAGTGACTACACTGTAGTCTACCTCAAAGTCCATCCGCCCTCCGACCTTGGAATCAGCAGGGGCGTCAGTATCTTCACTCGCCTGGCTCTGCAGCAAGCCATGGCTGCAGCGCTCCAGAAGTTGTGTGCTCCGGGCAGCGAATCTGATGAGCACTCACCAACCAGTCAACGTTATGCAGACAGTAATTAGGAAAATCCGCCACGTGAGCCACGGGTGGTGTGGCCAGTGGTGTGCCGTGGTAGCAGTACTGCTGATATGCTCACCTTGGACTCTCATATGCATGCAAGTGCATGCAGCATAAAAACGAACTGCATGCAAGCTCGAGACAGTTTGCATGACTTCACTATATGCACGACTGTTGAGATTGCATTACTATACCACTAGACTGCAATCGCTTAGCACGTCGCGCCGTGCTAAGTGGCTGATACACTGATCCACGCATGTGATGGCCAGATTTGAGCCACTCTCACATTGCAGGACGTCATAGCGGTCTGGGACATCCGCCAGCAGAATCTGCTGTCAAGCGTGGAGACAACACATGGCCTGTTTTCCCCGTTCCACTTGTCTTTGATGGACCTGGACACAGACGTCCGGCTGCCATTTGGAATCTTGAGCTACCTAATTCTGCGGGCCGCCTACATCAACGCTGGAAAGGGAGGCACGTTTAAACAAATCAGGATGCAGAGATCAGTGTCCAAGAAGCTGAAATTCAAGTGTACCAAACTAAGGGACTACGTCACCGTCATGGCCATCCAGCTTGCCTCGGTCGCTCTCCACTGGTGACCGTTCCTGGTGACATAGTCCCTTAGTTTGGTACACTTGTATTTCAGCCTCTTGGACACTGATCTCTGCATCCTGATTTGTTTAAACGTGCCTCCCTTTCCAGCGTTGATGTAGGCGGCGCGCAGAATTAGGTAGCTCAAGATTCCAAACGGCAGCCGGACGTCTGTGTCCAGATCCATCAAAGACAAGTGGAACGGGAAAAACAGGCCATGTGTTGTCTCCACGCTTGACAGCAGATTCTGCTGGCAGATGTCCCAGACCGCTATGACGTCCTGCACTGTGAGAGAGGCTCAGAACTGGCGCTGGCCATCACATGCATGGATCTGCGCATCAGCCAGGGTGGTTGTCGCACCGATTTAAACATGCCGAGCTTGTTCAGCATCCCCGGCGCATCCAAGTATGCAGCATTTTTGCCTGGCAACAGCCACGCAATAGTGACAGTGGTCGGCGGGCACATTTGGTCGAATTAGCAAAATATTGCTACTTGCTTCAGTTGAAAACAGTTTTTAGTAGTTTTTGTTTGCTACTTCGGCTGGATGCATGCAATAAATTTTGTTTTCGCAAGTTTCGCACGACCTTCAGCAGCCTCGGCCGGGGCTATCGCATCAGCCTCCGCGTCTACCACAGAAGCAACGGCCTGCTCTGCCAGCTCTGAAAGATCACCACCCACTGCATCCTCATTCTGGTGTGCGCTATGGACTGGTTCGATCGCTGTCGGCTCTGGGATGACGTCTTTGCCTGGCGCGCGATCACTTGCGTGCTTCTTGTTCGTGCTACCTTTCGGTCTACCAATCGGACGCTTTATTGGCGAAGTGAAACACAACGTACTATTACCAAACAAAGCCTTGTATACTCCCGTTGGTACACGCAACTGGGTTTTCTTTTTTCCACTAGCAGCTGGCTCGCTGACAGCCTCGTCCGAACGTCCCGATGCGGACGCCATGATGCCTACTGCCGAGCCGTCGCCTCCGGCGACGTCTTAAATAGCTTAAACTTTCTGCTACACGTGCCCGCCAACCGTAGTTTTCGGTAGCAAACGCTTGCTACATGTGGCCACTGGGGGTAGTTTCTTGTAGCATAATTTTGCGATTTGGGCCCCAAAAATACTATTTATTCTGCTACAAAAAACAAAAAAACTATTTTTTGTAGCATTTTTGCTACAAATCGCAGTTTCGCCGACCACTGAATAGTGTTGCCGCCTGGAAAACCCACATAAGCGCCAGCATTGCATATCTCGACGCCATCAGCTGCCGTGGCCAGTAAGTTTCTCACCCTCTGGCGTGCCACAGGCGCCTGCGCTGCGAGAAGCATCCGTAGCTGTGGTGAAAGCTTCGCCTTGGCGTCGTCCATTCTCTGTTGCAAACTACGACTTGCCCCCGGCTTCTGCCTGCGGGCCGCCTGTCCAAGCACGGCCGGTTTCGTGACAACGCCAGGCCGATGCTGCCTTGGCCTGACTCCGTGTTCCTGCATGCAGCTGCTCTGAGTGCTGCAGCTTACCATGCTCCATGCTCCAGCGGTTAGTACCGTACTATATGCTCTCTCATGTGACACTGCCTGACGCCAGTGCTTCCAAATGATCCCGACAGCAACAACTACATGTATGATCTACTGTCAAGGAGGGGACGGGGGTCAAGGCCAAACACTGCTGAGCGAGACACAGGTCGCACTGCAAGGGCTCGGCCACGATGCTGGAACGGCGCTGCTCCTGGCAACGAGATCTGGACGCCTCACTTCGAGCATGTGCCCAAGACTCTGTTCACCTGCAGGCCATGGGCGTCGAGAGCGCGTGTGTGCCACCTCCTTGGCCGGCTTCTTCGCAGTGGCACTACGTCCAGGTCCAAAAGAAGCGTTGTCCAGCTGTAAATCTTGCCGATGGCCATCTTTGCCCGATGGTCTTGGCGCCCCTGTCAGGATGGGTTGGCCGACCGAAGCTGGTCTATAGCCGACCGCCAGGTCACCACCAGCGGAACCATCGCTCCCTGGCCTGTCCATGTGTGTGTCGATTGGAGCCGCGACAGCAGGCTGAATCTGCTTGGAAGGCACTGGCTGAGCACGCACTGCCGCAGCCGCCGTTGCTGCCACGTCCTGGTGCGTGTGACCGGTCAGCTGCTGCACCTGCGGCGGCGGCTGCGCCTGCAGGCTGGCCCGGCGGTGTGGAATTTTGCTTGGTTCGTGGCTCCCACCTCTGTCCACGACTGTGGACGTCCGCAGTGCGTCCGCCAGCTCCGGAACAAACGCCCGCCCGGACGCAGCACGCGGATGCATGATGCTGAGCTCTGTGCGGCCCCCTGCATGCATTTGTGGTCCGGACCGTGATCTGATCATGGTCAATCAGGCCAGGTGTGAGTCGGCAAGTGGCGTAGCAGCACACGTCGAGCAGAGTTGGCCCATCTACGTCGCGACGTAGACGCATCGCCCCAGCGCTTTAGGTCACATGCATGGGTTTGACCCGCCAGTCCGGATGGCCATGGCATTCTTGATCGCACCTGAGCCTAGCAGAACCTCGAGATGTCCCGGTTTCTGGGAGATGCAGACTCCCACCGCGTCCCACGCCACGTCGGTGTCGCGGATGTCAAGCTCGAGCGTCACCTCGCTCCCCTTCCAGACATCATCGATGACGCGGTAATGGAGAAGCAGCCAGGCGACCTCATTGTCTTTGAAATGTGACTCGCTGGCATCTACACGATCATGCAAGCTGTTAATCACACGGGCACAGTGGCGCGACGCTGACGTCCTACATAGTGCCCCCGCCACCCGCGGCCAAGCAAATACGATTAGATTGTGAGTTGCCGTGCGGAGGGGTTAATGCATTGCGTAACACGCTGTGCGCGAGCATGGCACGAATCGATGCTGCATTGCAAGAATTCGCCAGCCCATACTGAACTCTCCAAGACAGCATCCATCCACGGTTTCATGTAATCCAAATTCATTAGGTGTACATCATGTAAACGTCGATGTCGTGATTACATGCCATGTGTGAGCCAGCAGGTTGCTGGATGTTAACAATGGTGAAATCCAAACTCTGAATGGCTAGGATCTACAGATCCATGGAGATCTAGATTGTTGCAACGTACTTGGCGGTACTTGTTCACAGGCGTGAACAGTTTCTGGGGCTCTGTCATCAGTAGGCTGCAAGCGGCGCTGTTGGCCTTTGGAGACGGCCCTTGCTCCTCTGCGAACAAATTCAATATTATAGTTATCATTGGTATTACGAAGCACGGTAGCCGGTACATCTGCATCGTAGGGCACAGCAAAGCACCGAGCGCACCGTCTCCATGACCATCAAATATCCCGCCACCCATGGCCGCAACGTGTCAAGATGTATTACAAGCAAGTTCCAAATCAGCAGGTCCTGACAAATACGTCTGACCTAGTACACGGAAGTATAGCTGCTCATGAGCAGCTGTGCTTGTGGGCAGGGCATAGGTTCAGCTCCGCAACATGAACCCACGCAGATATCTTAGTATCTTAGTAAAATAGTAATAGCGCGCGTGTATTTATCTATCTATCTGTTGGATATCCTCTCGAATCTTCCAGATCAGTGCCTTCCATTCCAAGTCCTTCTTGATATCTTTCTCCGTGTGTGCGTGTGTTTTCCTTTTGGGTGCTACGGCGTGCTACCGTCTCATCTGCGCTGCTGCACAGAGATGTCCGACACGGGAGTGCACGCACGTCGCGCGCGCACGCCCCCTTAATTAGCAGCTAGGCATCAGCTTACTATGCACTAGATGTTATGTGTTTCACGTGTTGTTCCGAGTCGACTCTGTGTCAAGGGCGCTGCGCGCGCACTGTCGGTGTTCAACGATCGATGTACACGTCATGATCAGCGCCACCTCAGCTCATGATATCCGGCCCGCGCGCGAGACACCTCGGCAGGATTTGTGTTACCCAACGTTTCATGCCCATCATGCATTGCGTGCTGACGCTACGATCCCTCGAGCATGGACTGCGGCCGCATGGCCATGCCCGTGCCACTGCACGGCGGTCAGCACACCTCCCCCGAACGGGGAGGCGAGTCTTGTAACTGTATGTCGTGAGTGCTCTAGAGGCATTCATGTTGTTGCAGGACATACGAGTAATAGATTGGTGCGACGGACCGCCATGGAGACAAGTCCTCAGCGCTGCCAGACGACGTGTCGAAACGTGCTGTATGTGGTTCTCTCGCTACATCGTAGCGCGTCGTGCTACAGCACTGACATACAAGTGCTATCTCTGAGATCTGCATGATCGATCATGCATAGGATCATATGCGTGCCTAGGTGCGTGCTTGAGCACTTGTGTTGTCCTACTAACAGTTCCGCTAACGGCCTCCGAAGGTGCTGCATTTGACTCAGAGTGTCTGCCAGACTGGCTACGTGTCCGTGGACTGCGCCAGCTTGGATTTCTGTGTTGCACCTCTGCATTACATCAGGACAGCTCGTGTAGCGTTCTGGCCTCACATGCACCTGCCACTGCTGTCGTCACAGTTACCAGATAAACCCCGTCAGCGAATGCAGCGCCTCGCATGGCCCACTAATGGCGGCGTACAGCCACCGCACTGCAGGCCAGGCACCCACGCCACCCCTCGTCACGCCGCGGTAGCCGCACGCTCCGCCTCCAGCGCCGCCGTGCTCGCGGCCACCCACTCGCGCAGCGTCTCCGCCTCCGCCTCCGCGCCGCTGCGCTGCGCCTCGCGTGCCATCTCGATGCCCTCCACCGTGCTGGCCGCCGTCTCGCACGCCGCCAGCGCGTACCCGGCATTCAGCACGAGCGCGTCCGCCACCGGCCCCGGCTCCCCGCCAAACACGTCCCGCAGAATCTGCGCGTTGAGCTTCGCGTCGCCGCCCTTGAGGTCCTCCGCCTCGCACCGCGGGATGCCGACGTCCTTCGGGTCGAGCGTGTACTGCGTGATGCCCCCTGCGGCCACCTCGACGACGTCTGCCGGGCCCATCGGCGTCAGCTCGTCCAGCCCCATCGAGTGCACCACCAGTGCCTTGCGCATGCCAAGCTTTTGCACAGCACGGCGCGGAGGCATCAGCGCTGGGCGGAGTGAGTGTATGGGCAAGAGCATGGCCAACGTCGGACCAGGGACGCACGGCCAGCGTGCTATGCATGCTCCATATGTGGACCCTGCGCACACGCATGTCACAGAGCCCTGTCACACGAGCGCTCGCGAGCCCAGCACACATGCCGTGCACGCATGCTCACAGCGTGAATGGCTGCTGAGGCAGGGAACTCAGGCAGTGCACTCGGACTGTGGCTATAGAAGTGCACTGCCAAGCGCGGCAACAGCACATGCATGTGCACAGGCCAGCGCACAGGGTGCCCTCATACACCCGGGTGTGGGCGCACCTGCAGGGTTTCCACCATGAGGCAGGCGAGATGCGTGTTGCAGACGAGGCCGTGCGTGGTGCCCGCAGGGTTGAGCAGGGGGTCGAGGACGTTGAACGCGGTGCGGAGCTTGCGCGCCCGCCGCACCGCCACCACCGCGCGCATGGCCGGGTGGAAGCGCAACCATGAACGTTTAACCCCGCCTTCTTCAGACACCTGGCCGCGCCCTGCATGAACGCATGTTAGGTCATGCGTTGTGCTGCAGGGTATTGTAGACACACACTGCATGTAAGGGCCGCCCGCCGCGGAGAGCCAACCTCCCCGTCCCTCGCGTCAACGGCGCCTACATCTTGGACGGTAGCATGAGCATACGCTCAGCACGCAGCGTACCTCCAGCTCTTCCGCGGAAGCGCAGAGGTTGAGATGTTCACGCTGCCGATGCCGTCGCCGCCGGTGCCGACGATGTCCACGTCAACGCACGGCGTCTCCGCGGAAGAGGAGCTCCGCAGAAGCCGCCCGGGAGCACGTGCTGGCCGCAAGCGCCGCCAGCTCATCGGACGTCACACCGGCAGCAGCAGCGTCCCTGAGCCCTGCAAAATGCAGCCGGTGCTGCGCGAGCAGAGAATAGAAGCATGAAACTGACAGTTCCATGAAATTCTGTACTGCCTTCAGCCCTGTCTGCGGCGCCAGATGTGCACGGGCGGTAGCAGCACTGATATGCCGAATTCTCAGCATCATGCACAGGACACGCAGCTGGCCATCGGAGCCACTGCATTCGCACTGGGCCCACTCCAGGTGAATGCTGTGTAAAGTCAGAGATGGCCTGCCCTGACTACGCGGTGACATGGCAGGTGAAACGCAGTGTTTGCTTGGGAGAACAGCAAGTGTGATACACGGAGATGAACGCAAGAGCCCGGCAGCGAGGGCAGCAGCAAGAAAGCAGACGACCATAACCCCGCAAGCAGGCAGCAACAAGCAGCAAGTGTGAGGTATGCTTACAATCGACGAGACGTACAGAAGTAGGCCAGCGCGTAACACACCTGCAACATGCTTCCACCAGACCGTCGTGGTATGCTCTGTAGTTATTGCACAAGCATGAGGCAGCGTGCCTAATCCATGGACATCCAACACGTTTTGTCAATTTACAAGGCCACTGCGACTCGGAATCGCAGGAGACACGCTGTGCTTGAACTGAACCGAGCGCAGGCTGGAAATGAGGCATGCACTAACAAAGCGAATCGTACTGCATTTGCATTAGAGATGTTTCGCAAACCATGACAGCGTCCGAGCAGGAACGGGACCTCCGGCGCGCCGCGGCGCTCCGCCCGCGGGAGCTGAACGGTTTGCAGCGCGCTGCAGCGGAATACATGGGTCAACAGCTCTGCCGAGATACCGCGGGGAATGTGTCCAACAGTGACACACGTCCGCAACCTCAAGGTTACCCATTATGCGCATCTCTTGTGGCTGCTTGTACCACTCTCGAATGCCATTCGTTGAGCAGATGCATGCCTTTTCTGGAAATCCGTTCGCTCCACGTTCCCGCTGGCTCTTCTCGAGCAGCTCACACCAGTGAGTCGTTCCCTGCCATCTCCAGGAGCTGACGGCATCAGAAGTAAATGCAAGCACTGCTGCTCAAGCCCAGCTTGGGAGCTGTCCAAATCTGCCAAACTGCGGGTGTGCTCGCCGGTGACTTTGTCTCACTGTGGTCACGCACCCGCTGCTGGGCTGGATGCCCAGTGCTGATTGTGAGGGTCTGCAGACAACATCAGAGCCTGCGTGCTTGAACAGTGCAGACCTGGCTGGTCAACTACTTTGCGTCCAAGCTTCTCGTGCTGACCACAGCATCGTTGATGCAGGCTTCCATGCGGTCTTCAGCCTTCAGATCCTGCAACAGCCTTCGCACGCCGTCGGGATGCTACAGTGGTTTGCTGGGAAGCAGCGAGATCATTGCTGTTGCACACTCCAAGACACCATTCCGATTTGATGTCTTCAGCGAGACCATCAAGCCAGCCTTCACTTCAGTATCCCACCACACCAGGCCATCAATTGTGATCAAGAGCAGCGACCAGGTCCCACTTCCCGCCAGTGTCCAACGCGCTCACTGTACAACAACAAGCGCTTAAGCTGGAATTCCCACCCGCCCCCTGGTGTGCCGCCCCTCTGTGCCTTCGCTGCCGTTGAAGTTTGATCGCAATTTACACCGGCCCTGGCGTGCTTTTCTCATGCATATGGCTGGATTTTTCACCACGCCCCCTCACAGCACGGGCTCGCAGTGTGCTGGGGCAGAGTCCGGTGGCATGCATGCGAGGTCGTGCTGTGAACGGCGGACATCCTGTGCGCCTGACACGCGGCACGCACATCACTGACAGCACACGAGGTCTGGGGATTTCGCTGGAGAGGCGTTGCACATGCATGCAGGTGGTGCGGGAGAACCTGGTCCAGCCTGGCCCCCAGCTGGATGAGTGTGTCAACAACAGATCCAACACCACCTCAAGGTCACCACCACGGCAGCAGGCGCGACCGCCAACACTGCCACAGCAGCCGCAGCAGCCGCCGCCGCAGCAGCAGGCACGCGGTTCGTATTCGTCCCTGGACTTGAACCTGTGTGGACCGCTCACGCCGCTGCTGCTGCTGTCCATACTGGTGCCTGCAGCACAGCCAGCACGCTGCGGACAGCCAGCGCGCACACCACGCCGCGGTGCCGAGGGCTGATCTCGGCAGTCTCCACTCTCAGGCTACCACCCTGCGGCGGCCCAGCCGGCTGCTGTGCTGTAGGATGGCCAGAAGGGGCCTGGGGCGGTAGCAGGGGTGGTAGCAGGTGCGGCGCAGCAGCGGCTGAAACCGACGGGGCTGCTGCGGTGGCTGCATGGGAGCGGGGGGAAGGGTGCCGGCGCGAGCACTGCGCGACGACACGCTGTGGCCACTGTCGGCGCTGGCTCTGAAACATGGGCCAGGTCGTACCGGGTCGGGTGTGTTCAGGCGCCGTACAGCGCGCCGCTCATGTCCCGCACGATGCGATCGTGAGACGCGGTATGGGGTGTGGAGTGGCGGCCACAGGTGGTAGGGGGTGTGGAAGTGGGGCTGGGCGGGGGCCCGCAGGATCGGCCGCAGCGCTGCCGGTGTTGGAAACCGCGCCGCCTGCAGGAGGGCGCATTCGCGGCAGACATGCGGGAGGATCTCAGCGCGGGCGCAGTCTGGCGGCCCACACAGACGCGTGGCCCGCGTGCAGCAGTCGTGCTGTGGCAGCAGCATGTGTGACTGCCGCGCTGTGCAGGCGCACCATGCACGCGCCATGCACGCGCTGTGCAGGCGCACCATGCACGCACCATGCCCGCGCTGGCGTGCGCGGGAGGGTGTGTTGCCACGCGATGCTGGACCTCGCAGAGGGACGAGTTCCAGCTCATGGGCCCTGTTTGCGCATGACGTGACGCCGTCGCCGAGGTGCGCAGCGGCACGATCCCTGAAACACTACCGCTGACTGCTCTTCCGCATCGCGCTGTGCCAACGTGTGCAGCTCTTCAAAAGCAGTGGTGCAGTAAAACTCGCTGTCGCGTTCAGCGTTGTGCTGTGAGCCACGCCACAGCTCGACGTGTGTGATGCAGCACCTGTCACTGCTGTTGAGGTGCCAGGCCAGTCGAGACTGTGCACTCAAGTCAATGGGTTCTGCAGGCGCCGGCCCTTGTTCGATATATCCGCCCACCTGCCAATGCTGCCTCGGCGTCTTCGCACACACCCGTCACGCACGCTGTGCATGCTGTGCCTCACATCTGCCACGCAGCCAACAGTGTGGCCACGCATCGCATGGTCCTCTTGCGGCAAGTGATCTGGTGTGCTTGCTGTGCAGAACCTCCCATGCTGTGCGTGCTGGACGCAGTGCCACACACACCCACCGAGCCGGCAAGCGCAGGCCTGGTGTCGACACATGCACGCAAGCATTCCTGAGTGACTTTCGCAGCGGAATGTGCGACCGGCGTCAGGGCATGCATGCAGGGCCGACGCTCGTGATGGCGTACGAGGTGGTCAAGCTGGCGACGATGGAGCGCGTCCTGCCGGGCACTCTGGCGGACGAGGCTGCAGCTCGCGATCGTGTCCGGCGTGGCCAGGCACACGTAGCGGCAGCTGTCCTGCCGACTGCCACGCCATGCGCGGCGAGCACTCCCGCAGGCGGCCCATCGGTGCCGGGTGCGCTCCCTGCCGTGCTGTGCGCGCTCTGACCTGTGATGTCCGGTGATGGACAGCATGTACGTTCTAGTTCTCCATGTGGACGCCGTTGAACCGACCATGCCGATCATCAGCGTAGACAGTGGCACGCGACGCAGCATGCGCACCAGCACGCAGCATGGGTGTGGACGGCAGCCCGCAGCGCAGCCCACGCGACACACGCGCCTGGGCATTGAGTTGCTAGTGCACCTTACCCATCTTTGATCAGTCGCTGCGTGTCTGCAGGCGGGCAGCGACTCGCGTGCGTGTTCCCCGCAGCTGTCGTGAACACGCGCGGGCTAGGGGATGCGGGCAACGTGCCTCTTGCAGCCGCGCTGACCGGCCAGATTAAGCTGCCGCACGTCTCCCACCAGTCCGCGTTTGATCCGCCCAGCGCCGTGCCGTCATCTGCGCTGTGCGCAATTTCTCACCAGCCTTAGGTTGATGCGAGCTCCGTGCTGTGCCCGCTGAGGGACCCGCGCATGCTGTGGCGCGATGAGCGGGCAAACCGTGGCGGTGGCGGCGACGCTGCCCGGGGCGTCGTGCGTGCGCCTGCGGCGTTCGCACATGCGGGCCGCTGCTGTCGGGCCGCGGGCACAAGGTGAGTATGACGAGCATGGGCGCTTCCAGGGCGTGGATGACATGGTCGTTCGGACATTCTAGTGATAGTGCAGTACGGTGTAAAGTGCTTGCTGCATCCACGGTGCTGTGAGATCTGTGCTGCCAAAGTTACCCAGTCTGTGTCATGATCTTACAGAGGCGCTGAACCAAACTGAGTGGTTCCAAGGGCAGCCACACAGTACGGCTGAGTCACACGTGCCAGTCATGACAGGCCCACAGCAGCATAAGCTACATCTGCATCAGGCACTCACAAATCGCTTCAGCTTGCATGCCTCCTGTAGACCTCCGTCTGCTGCTGGCAGCGCTGGCGCTCGGGCCGGGAATTCGTGAAAGGCTTCGACCAATTTGGCATGCACCTCCTTGCCCCACTGTTTGCTCCGGGGGGTCCATGCGTCCTGGATCTGGAACGGACACCACTGGAGAGCAACGGCGGCGAGCTGAATGGTCATTACGACAATGTAGTTCCTGATTGTGATGTTGTGGCGCTCCCTCCTGATTGCCGCCCACTGTGAGTTCATGCCAGTGTTAATGTATGCAGCTCGCAGAATCAAGTAGCTCAGGAGTCCAAAGGGCAGCCGCACGTCTTGCTCCAGGTCCATAAAACAAGAGTGAAAAGGGAAGAACAGGCCATGCCCTGGCGCAGCGTTCTTTGACAGGAACTGCTGGCATACTGTCCAGACCATCCCGACCTCCTACACAGCGACAGCGGGGGCTCCAAGTCGGCGCTGGCCAGTGCACGCATGCATGTGGGCTCCAGCTAGTGTGTTCCACGCACCCTTTTGTTCATGTCGAGCTTCTGGAGCATCTCCGGTGGATACCAGTACGCAGGACCTGTACCTGGCAACAGCCACGCAATGCTGTTGCGGCCTGGCAGACCCGCATGTTCGCCAGCAGCCCAGATCTCGATGCCAGCGGCTCTCGTGGCAGCCAGTTTCCTCAGCCTGTGCGAAGCTACAGACGCCTGTGCTGCCAGCAGCGTCTGCAGCTGCATTGGAAGCCTCGAACTGGCATCGCCACTTCTCCGTTGCTCACTCCGACCTGTGCCCGGCGTCTGACCGCGGGCCGTTTCTTCGTGCACGGCCGGTGTCGAGACAGCGCCGCCCGATGCCGCCTTGGCCTGACTTCGAGTGCCTGCATACAGCAGCTCTGAGCGCAGCAGTTTACCTTGCCTCATGCTGCAGTGGATAGTACTGTAATCTGCGCTCTCTCTGCTGTGGTGATGCCTGGCGTGACTGTGTCCAATCGGAGCCCAACAGGAACAAGCAGCCGCGGTCTATGGCGCGCTGTCAGATCTAGAGAGGGGACGGGCGGCAAACGCAGAAACTGCTGCACAGCGGCGTGCGAGCCGCACGGCGAAGGGTCGGTCCCGATGCTGGAGCGGAGTTGTCTTTGGCAATTCTAACTGAACGCTTCAGTTCGGTTGTCGGGCCATGGGTCTGCGCCTCCACAGGCTGTGGCAGACGAGAGCGAGTATGTGCCGCCTTCATTTCTTCTGCCTTCTCCACAGGTGCCCCGAGTCCAAGTCCAGAACGCGCCTGGCCCGGCTGTGTCGGCTGCAGATGATTCAGAGGAGGGCTGGTGCGCCTGGCCACCAGTGCGCGCTTGTCTGCCGGCCGCGGTGCAGCGACCGGCAGCTGATCGTCAGGTGGTGATGTTGCTGAGAAATCTGGGATGGGTGGGCCGACCGACACAGGTCCGACGCCAACCGCAGGTTTACCACCAGTGGATGCATCGTCTGCTGGCCCCTCCATGCCTGCGCCAATTGGAGCCGCGACAGCAGGCTGCATCTGCTTGGCAGGCACTGGCTGAGCACGCACTGCCGCAGCCGTTGGCACCGCGACTTCCTGGTGCGTGTGACCTGTCAGCTGCGGCAAGTGCGGCGGCTGCTGCGCCTGGAGGACGGCCCGGCGGTGTGGAATTTTGCTTGGTTCGTAGCTCCCACCTATGTCCACCACTGTGGACGTCCGCAGTGCCTCCGCCAGCTCGGGGACATACGCGTGTCTGTAGTTAGCACGCGGATGCATGATGCTGAGCTCTGTGCAGTCCCCTGCATGCATTTGTGGTCCGGACCGTGGTCTGATCATGATCAATCAGGGCAAGTGGCGCAGCAGCAAACGTCGAGCAGAGTTGGCCCATCTACGTCGCCCCAGCGCTTTAGGTCACATGCATGGGTTTAACCCGTCAGTCCGGATGGCCATGGCATTCTTGATCGCACCTGAGCCTAGCAGAACCTCGAGATGTCCAGGTTTCTGGGAGAGGCAAACTCCCACCGCGTCCCACACCACGTCGGTGTCGCGAATTTGAAGGTTAAGCGTCACCTCCCTCCCGTTCCAGACGTCACCCATGACGTGATAATGGAGAAGCAGCCAGGCGACCTCGTTGTCTTTGAAATGAGCCTTGCTGGCATCTACACGATCATGCAAGCTGTTAATCACACGGGCACAGTGGCGCGACGCTGACGTCCTACATAGTACCCGCGCCACCCGCGGCCACGCAAATACGATTAGATTGTGAGTTGCCGTGCGGAGGGGTTAATGCATTGCGTAACACGCTGTGCGCGAGCATGCCACGAAGCGATGCCGCACTGCAAGAGTACCGCGCCCTGTGGAGACACTGTGGACCGACGCACCTGTATTAGTAGGTGCCTGCGAATCTGGAAACTTTGGCGCATCATGCGCTTGATGACAGTCGGCTGATGGGTGTGGAGGGCCTGCCAAGGGGACCCCACTCGGTGAATCTGGCCACTGCTGGACGTAGTCGCCACCTGCAGCAAATTTCAGTGGCATGTCATCCATCATGCATCCTGGCTAGCTAGCTAGCTAAACTTTCTAGCCAAACCATTCCAAGTAGCAAAGTGTTGTGTGTCAGCCACTACCGAATTCGCCATGATAGCATGCAACTACGGTTCCATGTAATCCAAATTCATTAGCTATAGGTGTAGTTCATGTGAACGTCGATGTCGTGACTACATGACATTTGTGAGCCAGCAGATTGCTGGATGTTGACAATGGTGAAATCCAAAGTCATTAGTAGACTACAAGCGGCGCTGCTGGAGTGGACTTCGGAGACCGCCCTTGCTTCTCTGCCAGCACGTAATGTCATATTTATCATTGGTATGATGAAGCATACTAGCGGATAAATCTGCATCGCAGGGCACAGTAAAGCACCGAGCGCACCGTCCCAATGACCATCAATTATGCCGACACCCATGGCCGCGACGTGTCAAGATGTGTTGCAAGTAAGTTCCAGTAAGTCCTGACAATTACGTCTGACCTAATACTTGGAAGCGTAGCTGCTCGTGAGCAGCTGTGCTCGTGGGAAGGGCATAGATTCAGCTCCGCAACAGGTACCCACGCAAATATAACTACATGCTTTGAGTGCTCTAGATGCTTATATGTTGGTGCAGGACATTCGAGTGGTGGATTGGCGCGACGGCGCGCCATGGAGACAAGCGCTCAGCCCTGCCATACGACGTGTAGAAACATGCTGTACATGATTCTCTCGATATATCGTAGCACGTCGTGACACTGCAGTGCTACAGCACTGGCATGCTAGAGCTACCTCTGAGATATGCATGATCGATCATATGCGTGCCTAGGTGCGTGCTTGAGCACTTCTGTTATCCTCCTAACCGTTCTGCTAACGGGCTCCGAAGGTGCTGCATTTGACTCACAGATAAGGCTGCGTTCCGATTGCGAGTGTCTGCCAGACTGGCTACGCCTTCGCTCCGTACGCGTGTGTGCACCCGTGTGCGGCGCTGTGGAGGTCAGCCAGCAGTACTACTTACTCAAGCTCCCGTAGTGGCACATGCTCCGCGAGCTCCACAATTGCTGCACAAGTCCCTTTGACTTGTACCTGGACTGCGCAACTGACGGTGTGCAAATCACGAACAATGTAAATCATTGCTCGTGGAGGCCACAAGCAGCGGGGCCCTGCAGCCCGTGTCTGTGGACTGCGCCAGCTTGGATTTCTGTGTTGCACCTCTGCATTGCATCAGGACAGCTCGTGTAGCGTTCTGGCCACACATGCACCTGCCACTGCTGTCGTTACAGTTACCAGATAAACCCCTGTCAGCGAATGCAGCGCCTCGCATGGGCCACTGATGCGGATGCAAGCGTCAGGCCCACTGATGGCGGCATACAGCCACCGCACTGCAGGCCAGGCACCCACGCCACCCCTCGTCACGCCGCGGTGGCCGCCCGCTCCGCCTCCAGCGCAGCCGTGCTTGCGGCCACCCACTTGCGCAGCGTCTCCGCTGCCGCGCCGCTGCGCTGCGCCTCGCGCGCCATCTCTATGCCCTCCACCGCGCTGGCCGCCGTCTCGCACGCCGCCAGCGCGTACCCGGCATTCAGCACGAGCGCGTCCGCCACCGGCCCCGGCTCCCCGCCAAACACGTCCTGCAGAATCTGCGCGTTGAGCTTCGCGTCGCCGCCCTTGAGGTCCTCCGCCTCGCACCGCGGGATGCCGACGTCCTTCGGGTCGAGCGTGTACTGCGTGATGCCCCCTGCGGCCACCTCGACGACGTCTGCCGGGCCCATCGGCGTCAGCTCGTCCAGCCCCATCGAGTGCACCACCAGTGCCTTGCGCATGCCAAGCTTCTGCACAGCACGGCACACAGCCATCAGCGCTGGGCAGGGGTTTGTGCATGGGCAAGAGCATGGCCGACATCAGCCCGGGCGGGGATGCACGGTCAGCGTGTCGGTGACACACCAGTGCAGCATGTGGACGCCCGCTAGAGCGTGGTGCGCATGCAACAGGCGTGGTGCACGATGCTGGGAATGCTAGGAGCACACAGGCGATGAAGGAAGTGCCGGAGGGCAAAGTACTCGCATTCGGGGGGCACGCCGTGCGAGATCCTCGTGTGGCCACTCCGCACAAGCGACGCCGAAACTATGTGTCGTCAAGGACACCAATTTGGCGCCGTAGTGCGACAAATAGCTCACAGCGGCAATGGCTGCTGAGGCAGTGCACGCAGACTGTGGCCACGGTGAAAGCACATGCATGTTGACCGGCGTGCGCACGTCCCTGCAGCACAGGCGGCGGCCACACAGGTTGTGCTTGTGAATGGCGGCCACCGTGGAGGCCGGCGGTGCCGCGGCAGCACCTGCATGTTTGCAGGCGGGCGCACAGGGTGCAACCCCACAGCCGGGTGTGGGAGCGGCGGCCGCACCTGCAGGGCTTCCGCCATGAGGCGGGCGAGCTGCGTGTTGTAGACGCCGACGAGGCCGTACGTGGCGCCGGCTGGGTTGAGCATCGGGCCGAGGACGTTGAACGCGGTGCGGACCTTGAGCGCCCGCCGTACCGGCACCACCGCGCGCATGGCCGGGTGGAAGCGTGGCGCAAACATAAATGTCACCCCCGCCTCCTCTAGACACCTCGCCGCGCCCTGCGGACCCAGCTCCAGCTGCACTCCAAACTCCTGCATGAACGCATGTGACGTCACATGCATGATGCTGTGGTGTGTTGCAGGCACACAGCGCACGTAAGGGCCGCACGTCGCCGACATCCACCCGCCCCCGCCTCCACCACACTGCAACACGCTGCCACACCACCCAGCTCTGCTAAAACACGGTGACCGAACTTTGAATGCCGGAAACCACGCCTGCCAATGGCCCAGCTGGCGCGCCATGACAACAATCTCGTATGTCACATGCATGGCCGGAGTGCGTGCACGAGCAGAGCTCAGCGCTCTCCGACGGGATTGTATTATATTGCAGTGCGCAAAGCGCAGCATGCCAGCACGCGACGCACCTCCAGCACGTCGGCGGAGCCGCAGAGGGAGGACACAGAGCGGTTGCCGTGCTTGCCGACGCGCGCGCCGGCGGCGGCGGCGATGACGCAGGCGCCGGTCGAGATGTTCACGCTGCCGATGCCGTCGCCGCCGGTGCCGACGATGTCCACGACGTCGTATGGCGTCTCCACGGCGAGCGCGCGGGAGCGCATGCTGGCCGCGAGCCCCGCCAGCTCATCAGACGTCTCCCCTGCAGCACAGGGGCTGGCGTCGTGCCATGCTTGCCGTCGTGCCATGCTTGCCGTCGGGCCATGCTGTTGATACCACGCACAGCGGCTGACGTCGCGTCAGCCGCGACGGCAGCGTGCCTCGGGGGCGGGCCTGGAGATGCGGTGGCCGCCGGAATTCCGGTGGTGCGGATGACGAACGGAGGAGATCGTGCTGGAAAGACGGCTTAGCGGCAGTACGCGCGCTGCGTGGGTGGCGTGTGTCAAGGATGCTGCCGGCACATCGCTGCAACTGTGAGGCTTGCCTGTTTTGCCGGAACAGCAAGCACGTGGACCGGGCGCGCCACACCGTCACAGCCGGCACACTGTCACTGCCGTCACACCGTCACAGCCGGCACACTGTCACTGCCGCCACACTGTCACAGCCGCCACACCGTCACAGCCGCCACACTGTCACAGCCGCCACACCGTCACAGCCGCCACACTGTCACTGCCGCCACACTGTCACAGCCGCCACACTGTCACTGCCGCCACACTGTCACAGCCGCCACACTGTCACAGCCGCCACACCGTCACAGCCGCCACACCAACACTGCCGCCACACTGTCACTGCCGCCACACCGTCACAGCCGCCACACCGACACAGCCGCCACACTGTCACAGCCGCCACGCCGAAAGTGCCGCCACACCATCACTGCCGCAACACAATCACGGCCGGCGCACCGTAACAGCCGGGTAATAGCACTGTCCCTAGCTGTGTACCGCCACTGCGGAGGGCGGAGGGCAGATGCACCTCGCCAGACAGGAGAGTCTGCCACGCCACGTCACGGGGCACAGAGGTGCAAGGTGCCGATGCAGGTGTTGATCGAACGGGCTGCTGTGGCCTGGAGCAAGTGCATGAGCGACCCAACTTATGCAGCTGTCCACAGGACACCGAGCGAGCAAGCATGAAACAAGGTGATGGACACGGACCCATCGTGACCGTTGGCGTTGTGGACGAGGAGCCCGGGAATGCAATGCAGTCGGACGTTCGGGGACTGCGTGGTCGCAGGTAGAGGTGCATACAGCCATGTGGTCTAGAAGCATGCATTGAATCGGGGCGGAGAAGTTGGAGACAGCTAGGCACGGCTGTGGCATGGATGGCAGGGTAGAGTGCTCCTGCACCATTGAGCGATGAGGAGCCAGAGCGAGTGGGGAAAGCAAATCAGCAGGTGGCCCGTCTAGTGCAAGGTGTGGTGAGGAAATCGTTCGTGAACGCGGCCATGGGGCAAAACCAAGATGCAGCTGGGCCAGCCTATAGGTGTTTGCTCCACAGCTGGTTCCAGCAACTTGGGAGACCTTTGTGACAGCTGTAATGGAACTTCCAGCCACGGGAACGGTTGCTTACAGTGTACACAAGCGTTCACACCTTTGGCAGCCAAGAGAGCTAAGAAGGCCGCAATCTGCTCGGAAACATCTGACTCCAGAATGAGGTCCAGGGATTGCTGTGCTTCCTCGAATGTCAGATCTTCCCGAGCGATCAGTTTGGTGAGCACCTACACGCATTAGCTGCTGCTTCATACGGCTTCGGCGGTACACCTCCATCAAGGTCTGGCAAGGTTGTACATGGGAAATACTGCTTGATCAAGCTCTGGGAAGAAGCAGATATGACACGACAGCGACCCGCACGACCGCTGCACGGACTTGGTGCCTTCAACGAACGGGGTTTAAGTCTCTCCGGACAGGTAATAGACGTGTGCGTGCCTCTTTTGGCTCCTTGAAAGCGGATGCTGCTACGTAGGAAGCCCTGCGGCTGGATTGGCCGCGACTCACACCAGCGCAAACTGAACTCCGAAAGTGGCCGCAGCGCATCCTAGCTAGCATTCCGGTGTGTATCTATCAACGATTGTATTTCATCGGCGTTGTGCGATTGGGGATCGCATCTGACAAATCCAACCTCGTGCAGGCGGGTGCATTGTTTTGGATTCGTATGGCCAAGGCAAACTCTGTAGTCTGAAACTCTTGTTTAGCAAGGTCCAGTTCACTGGGTATGTTGCGTGACCGCGATCTGAAGGCGACGGGTCGTTGCAACGCGTCGAACTGTTTATTCGCTGCCCAAGATCCAGGCCACGCATGTGCAATTGCCGAATACGATCTCTGAGCTCACTGCGAAACATGGGTTTTGATCATCCACCGACTACTTCCTACCGTATCAAAGAGGTCCATCCATGGCAGCCTCGCTGTGGTGATGTTATAGCACCTCCACAATCGTTTACGTTGACTCGTTGGGCGGTGCCCACTGCGCCACCGCGTATTGTCGCACACGCCGCCCAACAACAAGACAAAGATTTGTACAATTCTTTTACTACGGTGTAGCTTTCAAGAGCCGATTGTGCGCAGCATCAAGCCTGCGGCAAGTGCCCACCGCAGACGAAACGATCTAGAGCTCGAGGCACCTCAGGTGATCAATTCATGACCACACCAGGCCAGGCAAGCATACAGGCTTACACATAACAAAAGGCAACGCAAGGTGAATGAATCGCGCGGGTAGGCCTAGCCGAGCATTTAGCAAACGTTTTCATGCGTTCTCATGGCGCCATGGTGCCACGCGACAGTGAGTAGCGAATGCATATACACTTCCCCAGGCTGCTCAGCCGAGCTGTCCACTTCAATGTGCATCATCATGCACAGAGTGCATAGAATGCATCTGTAGCAAACGTCCTTTCGTCGAAATCGCGTGCAACTGAAGCTTCATGGAGTTCACATTTCAAAATGCGTTTCGATCAGATGTGAAGCCGCGCTGTTTCGAATGAAACTCTGCGAAACACCTTCACCACCGTGCAGCAGTCGAAAGACTGCAACAACCCGTCGGCTGTTCGTTGCTGGCTCACATACAGGCAACTGCTTGCAGTACCAGTCTCACTCGTGATCGATTGATTCCGTACGCCCATTTATACAGCTGCCCATGCGGGAAGTGTCCGCTCTTCAACGTCGCCCGACATCTTGACGCCATGAATAAGCATGTCAATCCGATAATTGTCATCAATATGTCTGTCTCGTAGCGTAGATAGGTCGTTTAATTATGACGGAGGCCGTGGGACATGACGTCGAAGTCAAGCCAGTTTCGGCTGCCGAAACAATGGCACAGAAGTTGCAACAGCAAGCGGAGATCAATAAACGGATCCTGGAAGCCATGGCATCGAGTAATGATGAGGCTGACGTAAAGTTCCTCTGTCTTGCCGGATGCTTCATCTCACAGAGACCGCTTGCTGGCCTGGCTGTAAATGCTGAGACATGCAGGATGAAGAGAATGAAGCCCTCAACCACCTCAACTGTGGCATATGTCTCTCTCTGTGTGATAGGCCTGTCACAGCCTCTTGTCAGCACAATTTTTGTCTAAAATGCTTCAAGCGCTGGATCAATCAATCGAAGACACAATGCCCAACGTGTCGAGCCACATTTTCCAAATCTTTGATTCAGAATCCCCGCATCAATACCATGCTATCCTTCAGGATGCGGCAGAAGAAGCACGTGCGCTCCATCTTCTGTCTAGCTGAGGAGACCGGTGAGTGCTTGCAGACCAGCTGCACGTGCGGTTGCTGAGACATTGGCTTTGCATGTGTCCAGCAGTAGCTTATAATACTGCGCAGTGATGTTGCGGTGTCCTGCAGGGGACTGCCTCTGCTCCTAAACCCCCTCCAATTGAGAGTGACCGTCCGGATGAAGCTTTCATGACAGACAAAGCCAAGCGAGCGGGTCTTTCGAATGCTGCTAGCGGCCGCATGCGGGTCACATGTCATGCACATCATTTTGGACCCATTGGAGCTGAGTTTGATCCGGAGAGGAGCCAGGGGGTTCTGGTCGGAGAGTGCTGGACGAGCCGCCTGCACTGCAGACAATGGGGCTCACACATGCCACATGTTGCGGGAATTGCAGGCCAGTCTGATGTCGGAGCTCAAAGCATTGTGTTGTCGGGTGCGATCTCCTGGGTCAACTGCCTGCTGAATGCTGATTGTGCCAGGTGCAATTTGTGGACACCACGTTCCCGGTCGGTAGATGTGGAATTTCAATCATGCGCCTCTTTCAACACCCAGTGGTCCTTGTTGAATACGACGTAACTTGTGTTTGCGATGATTATTTCACAGGTGACCATCTCACCTATCAGTTTTGACTGCGCGACGATTTCTGGCTGGTGCATGGTTTCTGTCTTTCTGGTGAAGATGCAAAATCATCGTTGCAAACCAGGCTATCGTAACGGCCACTGCACAGTTGTTCGTCAGCACTGTGTATAGCCTGTTTGTTCATGGCCCTCCGCAGACCTGTGTCGAGACTGAAGTCTGTGACTGAGGTGAAAACATCGCTGCTTGAGTCAAGTGTCACTCTGAATGCCAGATTCCTCTGTGAGAATAGTTGCCTGACAAATGCAACAGCGACTGTAGGCGGCTATGAGGATGACCGTGATGAAGGCGAGTGGTTGCTGTACACTGGCAGTGGCGGCCGTGACCTCAGTGGCAACAAGCGGACAAACAAAGAGCAGTCATTTGACCAGGTCTTTGAGGGCAGCAACAAGGCGCTGCTGCGGAGCTGTGAGAGAGGCCTGCCTGTCCGCGTGCTTCGTTCGTACAAGGAGAAGCGCTCTGCATATGCTCCGACCGACCCGGACTGGGGCATCCGCTATGATGGCATCTACAGGATTGTTGCAGCGTGGCGTCACATTGGCATGCAAGGTGTGAATCACCTACCACGTCCATGATGGATGCTGCACCTGCATGCCTGGCTGCCCGCCACAAGGTAGGCTGGGCAGCAATCTCTTGCTATCGTATTGACCGTCTGCACAGTGGGATGGGCTTGCCATGTTCGAAAGCATGGACCTCTGGCACTGCACAGCTGCTGTACAAGGTTAGGTTGCCAGAGGTGCTGTTCACAACCCCTTGTGTTGATCGCATGTTCGATGAACTCAGCTTGTGCTGCAGGAAAGCTGGTCTGCCGCTACCTGCTGCGCCGGTGCGACAACGAGCCAGCGCCGTGGAGCACAGCAAACACAGGCGACGGCCCCTGGGAGGAGGACCTGCCGGAGGACGCGTACGAGGAGCTGGAGGCGGACGATGCCATCGACGTCCTGCGGGTGGGCATCAACTCTGCCGAGGCGGAGCAGGCGCACTGGGCGTACTCCAGCGACGCCTGGGGCTGGGCCAAGCGCGCCCCAGAAGCTGCAGTCAAGAAGGCGAAGAATGTGCTGACGGGCCTCCAGAAGCAGAAGCGGACGGTGCGTCTCTCTCCATGACACAGTGCAGGCCGCTTCTGTCAGCTCCTGCAGCGGTGGTGTGCACTGCGGCAACATGATGGACCAATGCGCTCATGGAAGGTTGGGCACTTCTGCCACCCTCTCTAGCACCTCTGTTCGGTGCACAAGCGCTTGCGCTGTTCTGTGCATGCAGCGTGTTTTGAGCCGCTGCTCCGCCGCAGCGGTCCAACGTCATTGCTGCTGTGCTCGTGCGTCCTGATGTGACCTGCTGCTGTAGGCGGAGCGCAACCTGGCCGCCTGCGGCTGCGAGCTGTGCAAGGCTGTCCTCACGGAGCCTGTCTGCACCCCCTGTGGCCACCAGTTCTGCAAGGCGTGCCTCGTAGCCAAGTTTGCCGCGAACGAGCCCACGGTGTCGGCCGCGCGCACCTTCCGCACGCGCAAGGCCCCCAAGCGGTGCCCGACGTGCAGCGCGGACCTCGCGGAGTTTGCGAGGGAAGACGCGCCGCTGCCGGTGAACCACGCGATGGCCGCGCAGATCTCTGGCTTCCAGCAGGAGCTGCGCCAGGCGCAGGAGAGCATTGCGGCGGAGACGGAGGCCCGGGAGGCCGCCGCGGAGACGACACGCGCGGCGGAGGCCGGCACCAGCGACGGCGACGGCGCCGGTGCGGAGAACGCCCCCGGCGCGGAGAACGGGCGGCGGCCAGCTCCTGCTGTGCACAAGCCAGCAGCTGTCACGGGCGGCGGGAGCCGGTCGCCTGTGGCGAGCGACAAGAAGGCGGTCAGCGGGAGCGTGAAGCCGAGGGCCTCTGCAAAGGCTCCTCCGAGGAATGGCAGGGGTGGCAAGAAGGCGCGGCAGGTGCCAGTGCAGAGCAGTGACGACGGCAAGGGGGCAGAGGGCAGCGAGGCGGCGGGGGCGGGTAGTGACGATGAGATGGATGGGAGTGATGACAGTGACAGCGAGAGCGAGGGCGAGGACAGTGGGGATGACTGGGGGCGGGGTCGAGCGCGGGCTGTGGCGTCTCCCGGAGGAGCGGACGTCGCACGTGCCCGCGAAAAGCTGCGGTCCAGCAGCAGGTCACCTGAGAAGCCCAAGGCAGGTGTTTCAGGTGGAGCACGTGGCAGGGCAGGAAAGGGGGCTGCCGGGGGAGCCGTCAAGTCCACTGCAAAGGGTCGGGTGCAGAAGAAGGCTGCTGCTGGCAAGCGTGGGGCAAAGGGTGTGCGGAGCAGGGCTGTTCGAGGGGGCTGTGGACAGGACAGTGTCATGGAGGGTGCAGCGTGCTCAGGCGATGAGAACTAGAGCCAGCTCCCCCAGGATTGCGGAGCTGCAAAGGACGGTATGGTTTCTTCTATGATGTTTGATATGAGGGTGGCCAGTGCTGTTGGGTTGTGGCAATGCTTGATCCATGAACCGAGGAGGATGGTTCTGACTGGATAGCGAGCAGAAGAGTGAGTGTTGGGTGCATTGTGGTGGCTTGCCAAATAATATTAGCAGACGTTTTGTGGTGGGCAACGTTCCGGAAGTCGACCTCTGCACAAGGACTTGTCAGAGCTTACAACACCTGAGTTACAGGCGATGCATGTTTTCAGCATCGCTCTTGATTTTCATGGACACGATGTAACGCAGCTGCGTGAAGGAGTGTTCATTTCAGGCAGTGCTGAAGAACAGGTTATGTTGGTCACCCATCAACAACCCATACGCCTGGAATTTCCCATGGCAATGTTCCACTGTAGATTCTTTATGTTATGCGCTAGTATGTTGCTACTTGTATAAATGGATACGTCGGCGGCCTCATCACACGTTCCTGCTCAAGGGTGACGAGGCAAGAGCAGACGGCTTGGTGGCGGACCTGAGTGCACCGATCAGGTCACCACATGAATTGCGGCAGCGTCATCCTGATCACAATCATGGGTCTGAGGGATTTCAACGCGCTTTGCATGTCTTCCTCGTTTGCTGCTGAGCCCAGCTGCGACTTTTCCGTGTTCGTATCTTGTATTGTGCGCAAGGCTCCAATAACGTCGTATTACAGATTGCGCCGGTGTATACTATGACTTCGCCGGTATATTGTAACCGCTGTTGGTGCAAAACGGACCGAATTCAACTCGCTGGTTTTCAATGGTAGTCGTTTAAAATGCCACGAACTCCTATGCACGTAAACGAGCGCTCTTCTGCAGGTTGCAACCGCGCCTGAACCTGCGGTTGCTGACCCGGTGAAGCATTTTTACGAACGGTGTGAGCGTAATGCTGTAGTGATTTTGCTTATGCCATGCCTACGGTGGTATGTACATCTACATGGATTAGCTGAATCAAGCAGGATACGATGCGTCTGCACCGTGCAAATCAGAACCTTCTTCTTGCCGTGTGGGACCCGCGTTTGCTCGAGCAACCGTAGCGGCAGGGTGCCGCCTTGCCCGCTCGGTTGCTTACAAGACTAAAGCGCTGGTTAAGATCCCCACCTTAATTACAAGTCAGCACCAGCCACACTCCCTTTTCGCCTCAGTCATCTTGCCAAAATGAGAACGCTTAGCCAATCACGCCGCTCACCCGGGCTTTCAGCGCAGCGACGCCGTACCGGGTTGAGCCAGCCTACAAGAAAGCCAAATGTACAAGTTCAAGCCCTTCAAGCATTTGAAGGGTCGGACCTCAATGAGTCTGATAGTTTCAGCCCGCACATGCGCATACCGAGTGGTGCGACTATCCCGCCACGGATGCTGTGACAAAAGGATGCAGCTTGATTCAGCATATGAATCAGATGTAATTGAAATCAAATCTGTGCCGGTGGAAGTAACTTGTTACATTAAAGCCTGGTGTTGTTGCAGCTATGGCCGGCCCGCTTGGCAGCTCTGGAGGGGGCGCACTCATGGAGAGGTCAAAATTGTCACTGACACAAAAGCAGACATCTAAATCTCCGTCTTTAGAGGAAGGCGGTGGCGGTGGAGGGATCGGCAAAAAGATTCACAACGGTGGAGGTGGTGGAGGTGACGACGACGACGACGATGAATATTTTGAGGAGGGTGATGGGGAGGACCCAGATGATGGAAAGTGGTGGCACCGAGTTCCTCTTGATAAACTCTACGATGCAGCGACTGTTCGTGCCGTCCTATCGGTGCGTATCGCGTCCTTTGCCGGTGTGGTATGGTGCCTAGCCAGGCGTTGTATCTCACACGGTCCCCATTTCCACTTCATTTACGCCTTCAAATCATTCGTAATGCTATGATGCGCTTGATTAGAGGTGCACTGCGGCACGTTTGCGTAACTTTGCCAACCGCATTTCCAGAACCTTCACGTTGCACTAGAGCAGCGTACAGGTTTGGCGCGACCCATGTACGCATCTTGGGTGACAGCAGAATCTAGTTTTATTGTATGCACTGCATGTTACACTGCGTAGGTGTAGAGCTTGAGGTTTCACACGATCAGCACCCCATGTGGCATGGCACTGTCTTATCCTGTCCCTGCAATGTACATTGGCTAACTGGCCGCTTCTCTCCGCACACTAGAACTCCAGGTCCACCAACACCTGGCTGTCCACGTCGCTGGTCCTCAATCTGCCCCATTCTGCGGCTGGACCACATTGACGCTTTTCGCTGACACTGCCCCGCCCGTGTAGGAGTGGTGCACCACCGTGGAGACCCTCCCTGCCTTCCTCCGCATGCTCGCCTCGATGCAGTACTACTCCAGCGCGCAGTGGGTGCGCTACCTCACCATTCAGGACCGACCCAACATGTTCCGGGCGCTCGAACGCACCCTCGCCCGCATACCAGAGGCCCGCTCCGCCTTCGTGGGCAAGGTCCTCGCGGACCCCGCCTTTGTGCAAAAGACCGGCATCGAGGCCGGCCTCGCCTTCGCCCTCTCCCTCGCCCACGAGGCCCATGTCCGCGGCGGCCGGATCAAGTCGGAGCTCGACACCGTCCTCATCAACTGCACATGCATGGCCGTCGCCGCGGCCACCTGCAGTGCTCTCGTCGCACCCTCCAAGGCCCCCACCCCACCCGGCGCCGTCTTCCCCTGGCAGCGCATGCTGCAGTCCCTGCCGAGCAACGCGTTTGAGCTCAGCACGCCGACGCGCCGCTTTGCCGTGTCGCAGCGAGTCTCCTCGTATCTCACCAAGGGCGTGGAGCTCTCCGCCGTCTACGCGGCCGCCGGCGCCGCGTCGGCCGGCCTGCAGCAGTGTGTAGTCGCGGCAAAGGCCTCGAAAGACCCGAAGAAGCGCAACGGGCAGGTGACGCCCGTGCCGGGCGTGTCGCGTGCTGCGGGCGGTCTCGGAATCTACGGCGGCGTGGCCGCAAACACACGGCTGCAGGTCGGCGCGGGGCTGGAGCGCGTGCTGCTGGAGCATGCCAAGGTCAGCACAGCATGGCAGGTGGTCGCGCTGTCGGCGGTGTACCGGGGAGTGACGCTCGCGGCGCTCGAGAACCCGATGGGGCTGGGGCCGCGCGCGGTGACGCGCTGCTCGCGGGCGGGGGCCGCCGGGGAGCCGACGGCACACGTGCCGTCGCCGAAGCCGGTCAAGCGGTTGGTGCGGCGGAAGGTCGTGCGGAAGGCCCCGGCGGAGGCGCCGGTGGCGCCGATGCAGCCGGTCGCAGCGTGATGCGGTGGCCGCCTGTGGTGGTAGCTTGAGTCTGTGTGTGATTGCGAGGCGTGCGTTTCTTGTGTGTGTGTGTGTGTGTGTGTGTGTGCCGACGCCGCCGCGAGGTCTGCAGGCAGCGTTGACGCCTGCTGGTGAGCAGGCTGCCCGTTCGTGGCGTGGTGTGCTGTAGGTATGGAAAGTGGTTGTGGACGTTTTGGCTGGAGCCAGACTGGTAGGTAGCACTGCTGGCGTCTTTTCTGCCGCTGGATGTGTAACAATCTGCTCGACGTTCACTCACACACACTGATTGCCCCGCTGTTTGCTGTCAGCATGAGATTGAGCTCATTTGAGAAGGTACCATCGTACCCTGATTTTTTTCTTGTGCTGATTGCAGAGGATTGACGCACCAGATATTGCCACTACACAAAGCATATAATATTGGCTGACTGTGTGATGGCACGCCGATGTTGCCCTGGTCGAGTCGCACCAACAACATATGACCGTACTGAGCACAGTTATGTGGTGGCCTGTGAATCCAGTGCTTCGCCACACTGGAAAGACCGGACATCGAATTCAGTCCCAGGTGGCAACATGCCCATTCCTGAGCCAGTGGCATTTACGGCAACACCCAGAAAACTGCAAATGCAGAAGAAGCCAGTTGATCATACGGAGCACGGTTGTCGAGGATCTGGCGCTGCGCAAATGCACAGCTTCCAAACCCTCCGCAGCCATCGTGATGGACGTGGTGGTGCCCAAGGTTGTGCACAGGCGCAATAGGCGCGCTAACATGTGTCTACCCGCAAGCTTCCGTATGCGTCACGCGTGACCACGTGCGCCGTTCGATCAATAATATCGTCGAGGATGCGTTGTGGGATCCGCACGCCAGAAGTTCGCAATGGCTTTGTTTGACGTGCGTTCGGGTCGGCATGCAGAAGAGCAGCGGAGGCCCCCGTTCTGCATTTAATAGGAACCCCCCGACCTGCTGACGATGCACAATCGCATGCAGGCGCTGTCCTGTGAGTACTCCTGTTGTCGTCGCTCAAAGCCGAGCCTTTCAAGCGTTCTACTGATCAGTTCGCAGGCACCGACGGGTGCCGGCCGTGTGTTTGAAGCCTATGCAATCAACAGACGCTGTGCCAGACGTATGCCAGCAGATCAAAGAATGTCCAACAGAGCAGTCGAAGACCAAAGCAGACTGGATCTCCTGGGCGGCGATTGTGTTGAACGCTGTGTTCACGGTCACAGCGTTCTGGTGGTCTCAGCGCAAGGAAGCCTTGAGTAAGTATAGGTGCCTGCATTTTTTAGCGGTCGAGTTCGACCATGTGATGCACATGATGGACTCTACCGTCTTGC
>JALKAD010000038.1:21225-36668 GCA_024500015.1 Ulva compressa | reverse complement strand
TCCGCGTCCTGCCTCCACCGCCCCCGCTGCCCCTGCTAGACGGACTGCGTGCCCTACCCCGTCCCGTCGCCGTCGGCACTGGCGGCCCACCTGGCGCGAGCGGCGTGTCGTACATCACCTCGATGTCCGGCCCCTCCTCCACAGTTGTCCCATCGCCAGAATCGTTGAAGTATGTCATCGATGCACCACCACCGCCGTCCGCATCGCCCGCGTCCTCTTCGTCGCTGTCATCTTCGGTCTCTGCAGCCTCATCATCTTCTTCACCCCCCCCATTTCCGGAATTGCGTCCGCCCCCACCAGGCCCCAGGGGTGGAGGCCTGCGGGGGGGGGGGGGGGGGGGGGGGGGGGAGCCGGGCCCAACCCTGCCCTCGTTGCCTTGATCGCCCTCATTACCTTCGTTCCCTTCCGAGTCGTTTCCTTCGTTCCCTTCGTTCCCTTCGTTGCCCTCATCGCCCTCGTCGCCCTCGTTGCCTTTGTCGCGGCCCTGGCCCTCATCCCCCTCATCACCCTCATCGTTGCTGACACCGTTGATGCCCGTCCGGCGGCACATGAACACGCGCCGGTGGAGCTTGCAGTGTCCGTTCCGCGACCGCCGCGGAAACGTGCACCGAGGGCAGCGCTTCATGCAGCTGCACAATGCGCCCGCGGCTGGCTTGACGTCTGACACTGTATCGCGTCCGTGTGCACAATAAAGTACATATCGATGCTGAGGGGCTGGCTTCTGTTCAGATTGCCGTACTATACTGCAATCATACAGCACGTCGCGACGTGCTGTATGATTGCGGTCTAGTGGTATAGTACGGCAATGTCAACAGCTTCCCTGAAGGTGATCGAGCCTCAGTACGAACAGTCGCTTCGGGAGGCCACTACATACAGGTGGAAACCGCGGCCGCATCGAGAGTGTCAGTGGCAGGCATCGCGATGTCGGCACTGTGAACGTTGCCAAGTCGCACGTTTCAGCGCCTGGCTGCTGTGAAAGCTCATGTCTGCCTTGGCATGCCACCCATGTGGTTCACAGCGGCGCAGATTAAGGGCGTAGGCTTACACGCGCGAACTTCCCGCAACCTACGCTTCATGCACATCAGAGTTCGTCCTCGACATGTCTAGACTCGGGCCGCCCATGGGCCCAGTGCGCATGCTCAGCCTCACGCGCTGACTACAAAGATCTGGCCGCCGCTTGCTGGGGTTAAGGAATTCGGTTGCTTGCTTGCTTGTTGATGCCCTCGCTGCTGGGTTCTTTCGTCCATCTCGGTGTAACACTGACTACAAACTGCCCGTTTCCCCTACAGCTGCCTCCCTTGCTGATCATGATCGCCGGCACTTGAATCCGAGTCGTGCTATACTGAGACAGATCAAGGCTCCAACTGCGGGAGATAGAGCCAGGGGAAGGAAGCTGATAACAAAGCAAAGATTCAGCAGCACGGCCGCCCCACCCCACATGCATGCTGTCAACATCTGCACTCATGCACCAACAATCCACAGGGAATGCAAACTGTAGCGCAGACACAATGCATCCCAACCGGGCCCTGCGCAGCAAGACAGAGACAACATGCACGCACCGGGTGCCGGGTACTGGTGCCACTATGCCGGCACCTATAGCGAAGCGGCCATGGCCGCATGCTGGCCATGGCAAACAGCATGCGCGCCGGCCTGACGCCACAGTGTACCAGCTGCCGACGGGATTGCAATCGCCACAGCCTCAGGCCACACTGTGCCTGAGCCACTGGCGGCAATGTGGCGGGACGGGACGGATAGATGGGACGGCGTTGCGGGAGACCGCTTTTGGTGCCACACGCTGTTACAGCTGCTGTTACAGCTGCCAACCCGTACCTTCAACGTTCTGTCTTCCACTCTATTAGTTAAACTCCCACCTTGCTCTGGGCATGTAGATCTGCCAAAGCCTCATGTCACGGGCAACAACCAGCTACCATTTTTTCACTACTAGTAGACAATATTTCCTACCTGGCATGTATGTCATTCAGTCTCAAAACCAGCATCATATCAAGAATGCCCCAACAGCATGCAGGCTCAGTGCTAGCCTGCATCCATGACAGTTTCAGTCGCGCTTCCAAACGCAACGATGCGCCCCGCTCATTAGAACCTGCCCATTATATCCTGCCCAGTCAATCTAATACAACCCCAATGCAGCCCGAGGCCTCTCTGGTCTGCAGCTGCATACGATGGCCACCCCACCGCCACGGGCGCCGCTGCTGCGCGCGCACTGCCCCCGCGTACCAGCCACCTCCACACTCACACCGCCGCCATGCCGCTCCTCCGGCCCCGCCGCGTCCTCCGCCCCCGCGCCTGTGGCATGCGTGGCGGTGCCGGTGCAGGCAGAGGCGTGACAGGTGGCGGTGCCGGCGGCACTCCCGCCATACCCTCATCTGCGCCGTCTTCACCATCGATATCGATATCGATATCCACTGACGCCGCTGCATCCAGGGAGTGCTCACCCGCGGTCTCAAACGGCATGTCGTACATTGCCTCGATGCCCGGCCCCTCCTCCACGGTGGTGCCGTCATCGTACTCGTAAAAGTAGGTCAGGCCATCCTTCTCAGACTTCCCCATGGCCGCCCACAGCTCCCCATACCCCCCAGTAGATCCAGAGTCGTCGCCTGTCCAGCTCCGCAAGCCTCGTCTTCCCTCATTGCCCTCGTTGCCCTCGTTCCCTTCATTGCCCTCATTGCCCTCGTTGCCCTCGTTGCCCTCGTTGCCCTCGTTGCCCTCATTCCCTTCATTGCCCTCATTGCCTTCGTTCCCCTCATTGCCCTCGTTTCCCTCATTCCCTTCATTTCCCTCGTCGCCCGGGGTGATCCTGACTGGTGGATCGGGGGCGATCCTGACTGGCGGATCTGGTGCGCTATCGCGTCCCTCATCCCCTTCATCACCCTCATCACCCTCGTCCCCCTCTTCACCTTCGTCCCCCTCGTTTCCCTCGTCACCTTCGTCGCCGTTCTGGCCATTGTTAGACTGCCGTCGGCACTGGAAGCGCCGCCGCCGCCGCTTGCAGTGCCCCACAGATGTGCGGGGCGGGAAGATGCAACGGGGGCACTGTGTGAGGAACCTGAACATGCATGCCACTCAAGTGAACTCATGTAGATCTTCATGCCCTCAGCGTATTTATTATGAAAAAGTGTCCCACTGCCAGCATGTTCCTCCGGCGGTTTGAATAATTACCAATTGAACAGGTACCCAGCCTATGGGCTGTCAGGTGCTGACTAAGTACTGCATGCTAGCGGAAACTCTGAGACCATCGCACTCATGCATGCGGGAGTACTAGCAGGGGTTCATGAAGAGAATATCATGGGGATAACGGGGACCCCTGCGGACACATTGCTTGCAACCGCTGCGATGTGCATGTCCACAGCCGCATTGCAGCGCACCGTAGTCGGTGGCGCCCATGCAGAAGCTTCCGGAAGCTCCCGCCGACTTCGGCAGACGTGGTGAGACTGCCGCGAGGTGCATCCGGTGGCACCGCACCAGCAGCCACGCAGGCCACTGCAGCTGCTGTGACGGCTGCTGGCAGGGACATTCCTGCTGGCATCGTGACCTACTGCACTAGTAGCACAGAGTCTTCCTTACTACAACCTCAGCCATGCCGTATTATAAGGTATCCTTATGCATTCCTTATGCATGCCTTACGCATTCCCTACGCAGCTGGCGAGTTGACTCGGCCTTGCTTGGACACAAAGATTGCGCGCCTGAGCTCCGTCTGCCACGCCACACGAAGCCGATCCGGTATGCTGTAGGTATGTGACGTGCTCTGTGGGAAAAACACAGGTATGCCCGCTTCACAGGTATGGCCACTTCACCTGTAATCACATATGCAAGGCGTCGGCACATGGCTTGCACTTACGAGGCTGTGTTACACAGTGATAGATCTAGGACCCAGCAGCGCCGAGGCAACAGGCCAGGTAACACGCAAACAGACAGACGGCCTGCTGAGCCCACCGCAAGCACCAAGGGTACTCTCCGCACGAGCAAATGCCAGAACGAATTCGTTCAAACTCCACAGGTGTGTGCGCATGTGCACACCTGCTTTTCCATCCATGCATGTGTAACACACCTGCTTGTCAGTGTCAGCTGGCTCCTCAGGCCACCAAGTCTTTCCTGCTTCTACTTGTCCCGAGCGAGCAGGCCTCGCTCTGGATCACTGGCAGTGGCAAGTGTTAAACGGAGAGCCGGTTTTCAAGGGCGGGCAGAATGCCGATCGCGAGGGGGTGCTATAGCAGCTACTAGTACAGCCTCACTGTTCGTCAAGCGTTTCACACGTCGTCTAGTCCCCCACGACGCTCAAGTGGACAGCACCTGCGATGTCTCTGGCAGTGGTTGTCATGGATGAGGAGGTTGCTCTATATATACAGGCATCATTGATGTGCATGCACCGCCAGTTCCGCATCGATCTCGGGGAATATATGACGCCGACGCCACTCCCAGTGCGTATACGCGCGTACGCCAGCGCGTGTGCAGGCATGCATGCGGATGCGCAGGTTCTGATCCACGCGCTTTGCCAGTATCTTATAGCCCGTATGCTGTTCGCTGGGAGGCTTACGAGGCTTCGCTGTGGCTCTCGTGTACTATTTCTATTCACTGCGTAGCCCCCACCGGCCTGTACACATATGTATCACGAGCTCACATATGTATCACGAGCTAGCGTGTTCGGTCCGCGTGCCGCCGAGGCCTCGACACTACAAGAACGAGTTGCACCCGGATTGCCATGCGGGCTCCGAATCTGCCCGAATTTGTGATCCGGGACGTCGTTTGACCGATTCGGCCGGTTCGACACGGGCCGAGCTTGGCCGAATGATCCGGGCGACCCGTGCATGGGCGATGCGGGCAGTTAGATGCGGGCCGAGTGATCCGGGCGAGTCGTGCATGGGTGACGCGGGCGGTTCAATGCGGGCCGATTGATCCGGGCGACTGGTGCATGGACGATGCGGGCAGTTCAATGCGGGCAGCGTGATGCGGGTAACTTGTGCATGAGCGATGCGGGCAGTTTGATGCCAGCGCACTGGCCTTCCTTCATTGTCACTCCGAACGACCAACTCGTTTGGCCCAGCGCCACAATCATGGCAGTCGGGCCAGTGTGGCTGTCGCGCATAGAAGAACACCAACACGTAGTCATCATCATGTACAAGGTCACTAACATTGGCTGCAATAATTCAGTTCGCCGCAGAGGCGTTGGCATCCCTGAACACTGACGCGCTGGTACTGACTGTGATGTTAGTGTTGTTCACGTTGGATTATCGCGCCAGGGCATGTACGTCTGCCTTCGAACAGCGGCTCGATTACAAGTAAGCTCGAATGGAAACATGCGAGTGTGCCACATTGGATCAGAGGTTCTCAGTGGCGCCAAGAAGGAAAACCAATCAGAAGTTGCTGGCTTGGTGCGTGCGCATTGCAACCAACACTGTACAATGCTCGCCAATCAAAAACATCTCGGGGATGTGTGCCTTCAACGAGGGCTAAGCAAGCACTAGCTGCAGCTGTCTTTCGGGTCAACATGGAATGGAGCTGAACTCATGGATGATTGCGAGGCCACACGCCCTCACCTGGTACCCATGATTGTACCTCGCATGTAGAAGGGATAGGCACTGCAGAGAGCTAATTCGCTGGCGATCGTTGCTATCAAGTTTTGCTCCTCATGGCTGAGATTGGCACTCTCCTCATTCAGAACTGTTGCAAACAAATAGACCGGCCAGAGTGGCTTGCAGAGCCGGCAAGTGCTGCACTACAGTTGGTCAGTTGGATTGGAACGTGCCTAAATGATTCAACTCGTTTGACTTCAACATTGTGGGGACAACTGAGCAGAATCTACCAAAATCAGACTCTTGCTGGCATCCTCACATTGTGTTTGTGTTGTGAAACACTGCCACACGCCCATGCAGCCACTCAGTGAAACACCAACTTGCTGCATCAAGAACTCTTCAAGCTACAAGTTTGCCGATTACACCATCATGCATCATCTACCCACAAACTTCCCATTACCCCGTTCCGTCGGAGCGCCTGGGTCAGACCGGCACCGACCTCATTGCCCTTATTCCGGGCGAGGTCAGCACTAGCAGGGATGGGCCTGGGCATATTTATATGCTTTGCTGTGGTCAGAGGCCGTTCGTTGGATGGCTTATGACTGGGGCGCCGTATTCCATTCAATTTCCCCCCACTGTCAACAACCTATATTTCACGCGTTCAATCCACGCGCACACCGCTTCTGTAGATCACACTCAACAGGTATCGGTATTTGTGTGTGGCACTTCGTGTCAGTTTAGCTCCGTTCGGTGCCCTAGCCCTCGTTGCGCCTGCTCACGGCACTTGCGGGCGTTCCTCTATCGTCCCTCCGTGGCTCTGCAGCCTCGATCACAATAAATAAGGATGCAAGCTGCTACAACTACGTGTCTCTTCGTGTTCGCGTCCCGGTATGTACGATCGCTGGCTCGATTATCGTTATGAACAGTGCTGCTGGCAGACAGCGCTGGCTGCCCATTACCGGCGTCACGCTCGCTGATTCCCGCGGTTCAGCTCGGCATTGCTATATGTATTACCTTCCGTATAGTATTAATGTCCTTGCGTACGCTTGCTCGTGCGTGAGCTGCCCTCGGCTGGCTTCCTTTTGTGCCGAATCAGCGCTGCGGCCGCGCGCTGTGCATTCGACCTTCCCGAGTCGACCAGCTGCAGACTTCGCTGCCCGTACCAGTACAGGTTATCCCCAGCTCCTATCATCACATCACAACAGTTCTATCTAATACTCTTCGTGGTATCTTCCGTGGCGCGCGATGGTGCCTTAAGCTTCCTTGCTTGCCCCGCGGAGCAGCGCGTGGTCGTCCCTTGCCGGCTCGGCCCGTGATTCTTCGATACACCTACCTTACCGGTACGCATGAACTCATGAATTTCGTTAGTGCCTGGCCACTTCCCTGGTGCTCTGCTCGCTCCTCAACGGTTCCCACGGCGTGCGCAGTCTGCTGTCCGAGCTCACAGCTCGCTTCCAGCGTTGCACACACCATCGTCCCGGTTCAAGCTGTTTTTCTTACCCGGAATTATTCCATGTTCCCTTTCACGACGGTGTTTTCCAGGCGTCCTCTTCGTAGGGGGAAGGCGTCAGCGGAACAGCCGAAACAGCTCTCGAGCACAGGTCTGCTTCAATCCACTCATACCTACCTTCCCCAGGCTAATTACTACGATAGCGATCTTCCATTCAAACCAGCACAGCCTACATTTCCCATTGAGCGCATTAGTTGCATTGTGTCACAGAGTCCCATAGCAGCCATTCCAGCCAAACTGTGTGCCTTACCTAAATAATTATTCCAAGCTCGACAGCTTCATTCCCAGCTGCTCCCTGCTGAGTATCCAAAGGGGACGCCTGGAGGTGATCAGACTGCCTCCGTTGAGGTCAGGGCATTCCCAGGCCTTAGGAAAGGTGATAGGAGGGGGCTCCCGGGAGCATAGGCCAACCCCTGCCTCCATCCGATCCGGCAGACTGTGGTGTGGCAACCCTTCTGTTTTCCCACACTTTGCATCATGATGACGCAATTTTCCGCAGGCAGCACCATGTGCGTGTGTCTAGCAGTTTCCAGTGCAGTTTCCAGTGCGACCTCACGCCCTTGCCGCTCAGTCTCATGAAGGGGGGAGGTGTTGTGAAACACTGCCACACGCCCATGCAGCCACTCAGTGAAACACCAACTTGCTGCATCAAGAACTCTTCAAGCTACAAGTTTGCCGATTACACCATCATGCATCATCTACCCACAAACTTCCCATTACCCCGTTCCGTCGGAGCGCCTGGGTCAGACCGGCACCGACCTCATTGCCCTTATTCCGGGCGAGGTCAGCACTAGCAGGGATGGGCCTGGGCATATTTATATGCTTTGCTGTGGTCAGAGGCTCATGGCTTATGACTGGGGCGCCGTATTCCATTCAATTTCCCCCCACTGTCAACAACCTATATTTCACGCGTTCAACCCACGCGCACACCGCTTCTGTAGACCACACTCAACAGTTTGCCACTGTCTGATGCGCCCGTGCACAGTTGACAGATGTGCTGGACTAGATTTGTGAAACAACAACATGGAGTGAGTTCGCAAGATGGTACCGCCGCAAGACTTTGAGTATTCATGACATGGATCGAGCCTCAAGCTCACGGCATCAGCTCTTGGTCATGTGGACCAGCATGACCCAAGATCAGACCCATGACCAGCCGACCCTACCGTGGCTGCGACTTTGCTGCAGCCACCATCACCCCCATCCCATGGCCACCACCGCTCCTGCCGGCTGTTCCATTTGGATGGCTCCATGAGATCGACACAGGCTGCCATCTCTGCAGATGGCGCCAGCCTCAAAGTAGGAGGAGAAGAAGACCCACAAGAACAAACCGTTCCGAAGGCTGCAAATGTGCCGTCCTAGTCGCATGTTCACATGTCCTGCCCGCTGCATCTGTGGTCGAAGACAAGTGCAACGTGCAATGCTAGCATGGCTGCAGGAAAACCCGGCAAGAGGAGGCCCCAAGAGGAATCAAGGTGCCTATGCAGGATTGAATCAGCATTCAAGGGTCAATTATTGTGGCGAAGCTGAAGACACTGTGAACGTGGGTAAACACGGGATGCACAGCCACAGAAGACCGATAAAGAAGACCAAGAAGATGGATATTTAGGTCCTGACGATATGTCCAGTCGTATTATACCTGCTGAAGATTGCCTTGCATACTTATAGCTGGTTGACCTCACCAGTGCACTGAAGTGCTGCAGGAGGTTAGCTGACAGTTGTGGTATGCGGGCCGAAGTGCTGAACGAAGGAAATAAGCAAGGCAGGTGCCTAAGACATGCTAGAAATCATGATGATGATGGATTGCTTCAGGTCGAAGGCTAGCTTTGAATACGATGCTTGTGCTGCGCTGGAACAGCGCCGTCGATGTACGTCTAGCATGGAATAACAGGCCTGTGGACGGCGATGATGACAATCATTGATGTAATAAAGTGTATGATACATGATTCAAGCATTAATACGCCCTGTACTAGCCGCACCGCCCATGGCACGGTCTCCCGTATCGCGACAATAGCCCGGATTTCCATACGGACGCTAGCTTCCACGGCCGAATTGCTGTAATTCGGGCACAGGACAAATGCGAAATCGGAGCGTAAACACATCCAAAGAGCTTGATTAAGTGACAACAGAACAGCTGAATGTATTCTGTAGTCAATGGTGATCAAGCGCGGGGCTCCTCGGGCGTTTCTGCAATGGCAATTGTGCAGCTCTTGGGCTCGTCCCTGCAGCACTGGCGAGCACAGCATGCCCGAACAACAGTACTAGAGCGTTCTAATGAATTTAACTAACACTTTGATAGTGTCACTGTCATATCTGCTCGGCATCGTGACCCAGCTGGCACATGCGGGGAGTGTTGGAGATGGGAGGCACCTCACCATGCTGGCCAGCAATCCTCTGTGGCTCGCACAGATGCTGTGATAGTCAACGGGGATGGATCCTATGTGTACTCAGGGGGTATAGCAACTCATGAGGTTCATCTGGGAGTGCAAAAAAGGTGTATCAACGCAGTGCCGTTGGCAAGTAGCAGGGAGCTGCACAACGCTCATATCAGACTGAACGAGCTCGTTGCAGCGTCAGACAACACAAGCCCGCCCGCGGTGGACTTGGACAACCCATACATGCGCTTGCGCTGGTTCGCTACTTAAAAGGCTGTGCGTGCGTTTCGCACACGTGGAATTTAGCCGCAAGCCGTGCAGGTTTCAGGCGGTGATCATGGTCACCATGCAACAGCCAGAGCGCGCCCGAGCGCCGGAACCAGCAATGCTAATTGTAATAGTGTTCCGGTAGCAGCGAGAGCATCAATGGTGCGCTTTACGTATGTTTACTGCTTCGCCCCAAGGCTGCCCGAATTGGCAATCCGGGTGGCAATCCGGGTGCAACTAGTTCTTGTAGTGTAGCGCACCAGCGCACTCAGGCTGGCGTACGCGTACTGTCAATTTCCATGAGCAGCGCCAAAAGCGGCGCCAGCCGACGCCATTCAGTCTAAAACATGCCCATACGTGCAACAGTGATTCGATCATTCGATCGAAGTGATTCTTGCCATTCCAACCCGAGCGACAGATGCAGCCAGGCCACGAAATGACCAGCAGATAATACGCTCCGCCTAAGCCGGCCATGTGAAATTCCCTAATCGATTTTCATGAGGTCGTCAGCTCCAGTTCAGCTCCCGTGCAAACGGCGCCGCCGTTGGCCTTCAAACTTGCGTGATACTAGCTTCCTGTCCAGTCACTACGACCTAGTAGGTCCATATCGTCCGAATTGTAGCGCTAGCACTCGATCTCCAGGGTGAAAGGCCATGTATGAAATACTGTGTTCTGATTTCGATTCAGATGCATAGTTTATGCGTTCAACGCGTAGTACTGAACTGGCCAGCTGCAGGTATCAGAAGCTTGGTTCGAGAAATCAAAATGTTCGTGCACTGTGCTCGCCCCGCGCGCGGCAGCAGCGGCGGCTGCATTGATGAGCATGTACTGCATGCATTCTTTCGTTGGGTATCGATATGATGAGCTCGAGGACACTGCAGCTGCACCTAGAACAATGCGTGTGCCTGGCTTGACAGCTTCACAGTCATATGGCTGATTGATGCGCCCTTAATCTTCAAGCAGCGTTGCCTACGCATACCACAATTAACGATCTGTGTATCTTATACAAGTCCTCGTTTTCTGGCCAGGGTTGCACCGGTCGGTACGAACGCACAAAATCCGAACTGTCGACAGGACGGGGTGATCGTACAGTACTGAAACGCAAGAGCGAGAATTGCGTAGCTCTGAATAGTCAGCCTGATATAAGCACTCCAAACCTGATTAGAATTATAAATGATATTGGAATCAGCAGCGAACGCACGCCAGAGCAGCTCAGCAGCGAGCAGCCTGAGGAAAGGGACGCTCACTGGCAGGACGTCCCTTTCCTCAGGCTGCTCGCTGCTGAGCTGCTCTGGCGTGCGTTCGCTGCTGATTCCAATATCATTATTCTAATCAGGTTTGGAGTGCTTATATCAGCTGACTTCAGAGCTACGCAATTCTCGCTCTTGCGTTTCAGTACTGTACGATCACGCCGTCCTGTCGACACACTAGCAGCATTGACAAAGGAGTACTTGGGTGTGAATGCGGCGTGCACGGAAATACGGAAGGCGTACATATACATATGAGGGTAGTGATGGGGTAGTACAGGTACGCCACTTTCACGCCAAAAAACACGATCCCAAGCCTCGACCAACCGCAGAACGCCGCATGCACGCCGTGGCGGGTGCGAGCAGCATATATATATGCTGAGGAGGGCTGGAATTAGCGGCCTAAGACTGTCGTAGACACACACCTATGTCCTTACAGTCCGTTGTAGGCGGACCCGTGCTGTGCTATTCAGCCACTGAGCTGTGGTGTTACACGGAGATGAACGCAAGAGCCCGGCAGCGAGGGCAACAGCAGGAAAGCAGACAGCCAAAACCCCCCGCGAAAGCAGACAACAACCACAAGCAGCAACTGTCTCGGGTGAAAAGCCACAACGAACCAACTCAGCCGACACAACCACACCCACGCATCCACACACACGCACACTCCCGCACCCCACCACCACGACCCCTCGCCACAGCCTCACACAACAACCACCCGCCACACTACGTACTACCGCCCACCCCGGCAGACCCGGCCGCCACCGACCCCCCAACATCAGCACCCCCACTACAGCCGGCCCCAGTCGAACACTCCATCACCGCCCGTGAGAGCCCGGGGGCTGCCGCCCCCCACACAGCAGGGCGTACCAGCACGCCCCCTCCGGCTGCCCGGCAGGAGCCTGAGGGCGGGACGCGCAGGGCACGAGCGGCGTCGCATCGCTCTCCCCGCGCCAGCCCACGTGGAGGCAGGGCGGGCCAGCACTACAAGACGCGGGGCCAGCCTGCGCCGCCGCAACCACGGCCCCCGGCCCATCAAGGCGGCCAGCGGCCGCCTACAGCACGTCCGACGGGACAGCGTGGCCAGGCACCACCGCCCGGCCCGCCAGCCGCATGCGCAGCGGACCCGTGCTGTGCTATTCAGCCACTGAGCTGTGGTGTGGGTCGTCAGTGCAAGCGGCCTGGCTCCTCGACGCTGCCTATGTGCACTTGAACTCGCCAGCAAGAACGCAAAGTAACGTACTAATATGTACAAGTGGTTTCCTACTCATACGTCCTCTGGTGGCCCTTGATCAGCTGTCCCCGGTGCGTACGTCGTCCATGCGGGGTGGCATCCACATCGGGCAGCGTCGATATGATGAGCTCGAGGACACTGCAGCTGCACCTCGAACAATGCGTGTGCCTGGCTTGACAGCTTCACAGTCATATGGCTGATTGATGCGCCCTTAATTAAGTATATAGTGGCGGACGCGCCTTCATCGCGGAAACGGACAGCACCAACTGGCCGCTTATAATTAAGGTTGGGTCACATATGACGCGTTTTAAGTACTTGGAAATTGCAGCAACCTTAATATGCCTGGCCCTGCACGTGCTGGGACACAAGCATGAATGTGCGCGCGAGAGATCAGGTGCCACAGCGGGCGCGTATAAGGCTTCGAGCTCGTGTTACACGTGTTACACGAAGATAATGATTAACAAAAGAGCCCGGCAGTGGGCCCCAGGGGCAACAACAAGCAGCCAAGCAACTGCGCCCCAGCAAGCAGCACTAAGGTGATGCTGCCAGCCCGAGGAGGACGTCCTCGAAGGACGCGACGATGACACGAAGGTGACGGTCGGATGACGGCCGGGGGACTTTTTGCCCCGTGCGTCCCCGGAGGACGTCCTTCTCCGACTGGCAGCATCGTCTTAGTGCAGCAAGCATCAAGCAACAACACACCGCACACCAGCGCACACCACAAGCTTGTACGGCAAGCGCCCCAATCGTACGGCAAGCGCGTTAATCGATTCATCTCGCCAAAGCCATGCACTCGAAGTGGTACCACCGCCCGCCTGCACGCACACACAGCCTCGGCCACCCCCCCTCTCACACCTCGAGCTTGCACAGAACTTCATCACTAATTAAGCCCCACCCGAGACCTCGCATGCCAGCCCTGACATGCAAACCTGGGCCCCGGTACCGCCCCCGCAACGGCGGCCCACTGGCAGAAGACGCCGCATAACAAGGATATGCAGGGTGCCCAGGGCTCTGCACTACCACACTCGCGGCACTTGCTAGCGTCCTCAGATCTAGGAGGCCCCTCTGACGCCGCAGGGTCCAGGGCGGCGGCCGCGGCCGCGGTGGCGGCGGCAGTGGTGTCGTCCGGTGCGTTACCAGCGCGTGGCCAATGGCCGCACCGCCGGGGACGTCAACATGCATGGCGGTGGCCTCTACGGCTGCTGCGGCTGCGGCCTTGGCTGTGGCGCAGACAGAGACGGCTGCAGCGGCAACCATGGCAAGGGCCGCGGCGCCCTCTGCCGCATCGGCAGACTTGGTGGCTGCCGCGCACAGTGCGTGGCCGGCCGCTGGTCAGGAGGGGCGCGCGAGTAGCGTTGGTGGGGAGCGCCCGGGCGCCTGTGTGCCATGTTGAGTAGCAGGCATGACCAAGTCGGCGGGAGGCGGGGTGGGTGGGCGACGCCCCTAGCTCCTAGGAACGGCAGGCCGCCCTCTGTCCCGTTCGCAAGGGCTGCGTGGACGAGCGTGGCAGACGACAGGCCGGCAGCGTCCGCGATGGGCTGGGTAAATCTGTGGAGGCCCGCGGTTACATTAAACTATCCATGATGACATTGGCACGTCCGGCAATTGCCAATTGGACCGAGCTAAGAAACCCTTAAGTATACTCTCCACGCCAAATGTACTACACTGAGACGGATCAGAGCCCCAACTGCAGCAGATACCGCCAGATCTCCAGGAACAGAGCTGGTAACACAACAAACATTCAGCAGACGGCCGCCCATGAGCCGCACTCACCAACAACCCACATGGAATATATTGTATATACGAACGGCGGCGCAGCCACGTGGCATCCTGACCCAGCGCAGCAGAGTCATCACGCAAGCACCGGGTGCTGGGTATACTGGCACCTATATAGCAAGCCGGCCATGGCAGCCAGCATGCGCATGGCCATAGCCATGGTCCACCAGACTTCTGACGCCACAATACACCAACTGCGGCGGCGACACGCGCTCCCCATGGCCACAGCCCCAGACCGCGTTGTGCCTGGCCCTGTAGCGGCAATGTGCCGGCCAAGGTCGTTGATGCGGCGGCCAGGGTCGACGGGACGGCGTGGCTGGAGACCGAGTTTTGTGCCATACGCTGTTACAGCTGCTAACCCATAGCGTATGCGTTTTGTCTTCGATCTAATTAGAGGTGATATTCCCACCTTGATCTGTGCCTGCTGATCTGCCAAATCCTCATGTCACGCGCGACACCTTGAAGCTATTGCTCAATTAAAACGAAAACCAGTATTTCTACCTGCCATGTATGGCATGCGCATTCAGTCTTTAACCCAGCATCGTTTTAAGTACCCACCAACACCGTTAACATGCAGGCTCAGCGCTGGCCTGAATCCATGACAGGCTTGAGCCACGCTTCCGAGCCCAATCATGCGCCTGCCCATTAGAACATGCCCCTTAGAACTTGCCCATTACTGCAATAGAACCCTGATGCAGCCTGAGGCCTCTCTGGCCTGCAGCTGCATACCATGGCCACCCCACTGCCACGCGCCATGCCCCCGCGACCCAACCAGCTCCGAACTCACAGCGCCAACATGCCGCTCGTGCGGTCACGCCGTGTCCTTCGCCCCCGCGCCTGCGGCATGCGCGGCGGTGCTGGTGCAGGCGGAGGCGTGGCAGGTGGCGGAGGCGGTGGCAGTCCTGACACACCCTCATCTGCATCTGCGCCGTCTTCACCGTCCCCTGACGCCGCTGCGCCTACCTCCAGCGTGTGCTCACCCCCGGTCTCAAACGGCGTGTCGTACATCACCTCGATGTACGGCCCCGCCTCCACCGTGGTGCCGTCATCGGCCTCGTAGAAGAACGTCAGGCTGTCCTGCTCGGACTCCCCCATGGCCGCCCACACCGCCCCATACCGCCCGGAACTTCCAGAGCTCTCACCTGTCCAGCTCCGCAAGCCTCGTCTTCCCTCATTGCCCTCGTTGCCCTCGTTGCCCTCATTGCCCTCGTTGCCCTCATTGCCCTCGTTGCCCTCGTTGCCCTCGTTGCCCTCATTGCCCTCATTGCCTTCATTCCCCTCGTTGCCCTCGTTGCCCTCGTTGCCCTCATTGCCTTCATTGCCTTCATTCCCCTCACCGCCCTCATTGCCCTCGTCACCCTCATTCCCTTCATCACCCTCATCTCCCTCATTGCCCGGGGTGACCCTGACTGGCGGGCTTGGTGCACCACTGCCTCCCTCGTCCCCTTCATCACCCTCGTCCCCTTCTTCACCCTCGTTCCCCTCGTTACCCTCATCACCTTCGTCGCCAAC
>JALKAD010000366.1:0-16020 GCA_024500015.1 Ulva compressa | reverse complement strand
TTGGAACCAAAGTGGAAGCATGCACAAACAACGCACGAAGCGAGTGCACGGGTGTGCAGCACACACGGGGTTGGGCAGGCTGAGCTGGGTGGAGGAGGGAAGCCCCACGACTGCCAAGATGTGTGTCCGTGATGGCCAAATCCGCTCCAAGATCTCAATCACTACAAGTACTGGCATTCATGTTTCAGACATGGGCTTGCAATCAGTCATGCTTTTAGATCTGGACAATTGTGGTGTCCAGCGGCACAACTTTGAAATACATACATGCTTGCACAAGCGCGGTAGACGCAAGACAGCGCCAGTTGTGACGCGAAGCAGGCAACCGTCCATACGGCGTTCCAGAAGAGCTACCAAGTCCAGGCCAGGGCCGCATGTGAGTCTGCTCAACTGTAGAGCCTCAACAAGAGGCAAACCTGCAAACATTCTGACTGTGCATGTGAATCACGGCCGGGTCGGGTCTGGAACGGGCCACACTTGCGTTCGCCTAGGTAGCGTGAATAGAAAACCGTGCAACGCAGAGTAATATACCTATCAAATGAACCTTTGCGGCACCGGCCCTCCCGTTTGTGTCGTGTTGATTGTTTTCTGGGATTGTTCCGTGCTACGCATGATGACAAATTTGGTTGCGGTCGGGACACCCTCCCCGCAGGCCACCTCGCTGCCCCTCAGAGCGTGATCAAGATGTGATGGACGCACAATATATGTGTGATCATGCCTGCGTGAGTTTCAGCTGTCTGCTGAAGCCAGGAGGGATGCATTCTGCACTGCATCTGATGGTCGGTCTGTTCGGGCTCGCCAGCGACAGTAGTCTTCACCGGACAGAAAATGGACGCATACAATGACACTTGCGAAGAAACAGTAACATTTACTCTTGTCGGGTTGTGAAATCCGTCAAGCCGCGACGTTCAGTTGGCCCTGCAACACTGTTGCGCTTGCGCGGAGGGCTGCGTGGGTCGTTGGAGGGCTGCTTGCGTCGCAACAGTGTGGCTACACGGTTTGCCACACTGTCATAGGCAAAACAAGTGTATATAATGGTTTCTGGGATTAATGGCTTGCATCACAAGCCGGCAGCTACTCGCCGGTGAATATCCAGACTTGTCTACCTACGCGTCAAGCAGCCAGAACTCAGCTAGTGCCGCATCACATAGTTGGCGGATTAGCGGGCCGCGGTACGGTTCGTAACACCATCTGCTAACGCCTCAAGAAGCGGCGCGAATGTTGGTTCAGAATACTGTACTACACTGCCTGGACTGCCGAAACGTCCCAGCTGCGCCCTGTCCCGTTCCAGCCCCGACCCGTGATATGCAACACGCAACATGGTGCTCTCATGATGGCCACCACCACAAACCAGCCGAAAGCGGTGCACGTCGCAGCACGCAGAGCACACAGAGCACACAAAGCACACCTTCACTGCTCGTCTTGTTGCGCGGCTCGTACCGCACAGCGCCAGGGTCAAACAGCGCCAGCAGATTTTTAGCAGGTGCGGGCGCGTGACCCGGTGGAGAGCTGACGTCGTATTTATCGTCCAGTATCGCCTCGGCGGCTTGCAGGCGGTCCTGCTCCTGCAGTCTCCACTGCCGAGACTTCTCTGAGCAACCCGGCAGGATCGCATCGTCTGCCACTGCCATGAAGCGGCAGTCGCTACGCGTCGCGTCCCCCACGTTATACTGCTCCTCAAACGCGGTGCGCTCGGAAGGCAGAACCGGCTCAAGCGGTACATCATAATCCTCAAACGGGTAGTCGTAATCATCCCCAGGGTAAACCATGTAGATTGAACTCCACATTGGGTCATCAGCCGCCCTCTCCACAACGTAGTTGCGGAAGGTGGTGCTGACAATGTGCCCTCCCCCCAACTCCACGTCCGCAAGCGACACGTTGACCAGCCGGACAGTGCTACCTAGGGACACGTCAACAACCTCCACCCGCAGTTGCATGTTGCGAAAGATGGTGTTGCGAACATGGGCAACGGATTGACCCACAAATGTGAGCGGGGATGTGCTGCCGTCCCAGTCGGTCAAGATGCACCCTGCAAGCACCATGGATCAGTGCCGGTGAAATGGCACAATTTCGGAGCTCATGATCAGCTGCTCTTTGGCACTGGACGTTTCAACGTGAGCATGTTCCGGCCTCCGTACTGCTACACCCACGACACGTTGCTTGCAAATAGTTGCCAAGTTGCTATATTGAACTCGCTACATCAGCTACATCAGCACCCCGCGTCTTTTGCACCAATGCACCTCAAAGTTCAGTGAGCTCCAGTTTTGCCTAACATTCACCAGGAACTTCTGAATCACAAGGCTTGAAGATCGCGAGTGGCCATCATATGTGCCTGTGACAGTGCTTTGAAGAAGGACACAGTAGTATCAAGGCACTGCTACTATTATTTACTGTTACTGGTACACGTATGTGAAGAAGTTTAATATTATGTTAATATTAAGATAATAATACTATTACTAACAATCGGACATCATGTCTCCCCCACATGGGCTTCCTGCCCGTATGAATGTATCTCGACTCGAGATCATCTCTCGGAGAGCTCTGTAGCCACTAGAAATACACGCCCTGCGTAGTGCGCACACGCGACCACCATCACAACACAGCTTCATGTAGATGGCGAGACAGGCACTTCACGGCACAGGTGAGGTGCAGGCACTCATTCATGCTCAAGCTCAGGCCACTATGCGAAGGCTCGCAATCTGGCGTGGTATAAGCTCTTGATACATCCTGACAAGTCCCGCTTGCTGAGGCTTGACGAGGCTGTGTGAGAGGACTCCTGAGGGATAATGTTCGGTCTATGCAAGGGATGTACGAGAGCATGGCCGCACCGTCCATGTACACTGAAGACTCGGGCTTGGCAGTGCTCACAGCTGCGGTGTTGCCACGCAGATCGGCTTGGAAGGTGGTGTTTGTGATGTACATCCTGAAGGGTGTAACGTCAAGAGAAACTTCCTTTAACAAGTTATGATGGCCGCCGTAGATGAACGCATACCCGCCGATTCGTTTGTGGCTGAGTCGGAGGTACACGTTGTCCACCCACAGCCGCCCATTGGACATAGCCAGCCACGAGTCCTGAATCAGAAGCAGGCACTGGTAGGGCTTCAGAGGCAGCAGGCTTGGCCCCAGCAGGTCAGCGTCCGAAAGCCCAAGAGCTGCAGCAGGGTCAGGATCGTCACACGCACCCTGTACACATGCCCCACTTGCCAGTTAAGTGTTGCCAGGACTACCAGCCACTAAAATCGTATGGCCTTTGCGGGGCAAAACTCATGGATGTGCATGCCGTCACTCAGCGCGGCGTCACATCTTGAGACCAACCTGCAACATATGTACAGTGCATGCACAGCATGACCAGCATGACCAGCACAGTATGGTCACACAGCATGTGTCGCGTACCCGGATGGACCTGACAGCAGATGGCGCCGGCAATAGCTCCAGCCGGGTGGCCGTGTGTGACAGCGGCCTGGGTTCCCAGATTTTAGGCTCCGCAGCCTGAACGTTCCGCATGTCCAGGTGCGCCCGGATCTCAATATCCCGCGAGCCCACCTCCACAGCAAGCTGCAGCTCCTCGGCCGTGCGTACGATCACAACAGCAGCAGGCTTGACATTGACTGTGGGTGATGGTTGAGGGGGACCACTAGTCGGTGCAGCGTGAGGTGCGTGAGGTGCGCTGCCGTTGGCACTCGATGGAACATGTACCGCCTCCTCCGTGGAGTCCATTGCTGCAGCTGCTATCGAAGTTCAGCCGGCAGACCACAGGGGCGCTTCAAGGTGCAGCCTGCAGTCGCAAGCGCTGTCATCATCACGGTGAGTCGAGCATGGATGTACTACCAATGTGTCTAGGTTGGGTTTACGGCCACCGTGTTGACAACACACGTGGGCCCTTCAGTTGCAGACATTGTCAGTCACTTTGTGAGGGGCAAATCGAGAGCTCAGCTGCAGCTGAGAGATCGCTTGCAAAGCGAGGCTGGTCACTGACATGATCCTAAAGTGCTCCCGCGGGGATGAACATGCGCGCAGGTAATATACGCGCCCGCTACAATGATGTCGCTCGTGTTCTAAAGCACACTTGTAAATCAATGAACACGTTGAATGATTCATATATACAGTCAGAGCATGCTTTGGACAGGGATCCCCCCCTCGAGGCGGGTGTGCGTGGGAGTTCTGTGTGTTGCAACATGTAGTTAACTCGTGATTCGATGTTTATTAGCGTTCACATCAGGCTGAGCACACGTGCTCGTGAGCTCCGGTGTTTTCGATTGAGAGCCTATGGAAAGAGCGTTAGCATTCGCCCGAGAGAGAGGGAAAGAGAGTGCCGCGCGGAGATCAATGCAGCAGCCGAGTAGCAAGGGAACCAGCTGCAGCCCTGGCCCCCTTCCCGCAACTGCAAGACGCTAGCACCTGCAGCCGGCCTCCTGCCCACTAGCAGCTGGCGCCCCTGTCATACATATGACATGTACAGGTATACCTGCATGATAGGGGCCAGCTGCACCGGGGCGTGGAAGAGACACCAGAAGACGGATACCACACGTCCCTCTGCCTACTCTGTTTCGCGCCCGCGGCGGCTTATGGGAAGGCGCAGGAATGGGTATGCAAAGCGATTGAGTGTTACACGGAGATCAACGTAAGAGCCTGGCAGCGACGACAACAGCAAGCAAGCAAGCGACCAAATTTCTGCAAGCAGCTGAGGTTTTGTCAGCAACCTGGGCAGCACCGAGCAGCAACATGCACAAGCGGCCAAGCCACAATGAACCGTCACAACTAGTGTCACCGATTACGTAACAATGGTATTTACCACAGGTAGATTTACGATGACGTGGCGACGATTTTTGCGACCTCTACAAATGAGAACTACGACAAATGAGAATTACGATCTTTAGTATTCCCACCGAGGCAACTGTGGGGCAGTTGCGCGCAAACGGGAAGACTGACGACCGCCACAGAGCGCTGCAGAGCGCGCTGACCGCAGCAAAACTTCCCGCTGACGGGAGGAAATGGGCAATTGTGCACAACTAAGGTTGCAGTCTATGTGTACGAGCGCGGCATATCTGTACCAATCCTGCGCGCGCGGATGCTGGGAGCGGTGTGGTTTAGATGTCGCCTTGAACGTGCGCGAATTGGTTTTTGTGTGGTAATTACATCGTAACCTTACAACGAGCAACTTTGGGTTACGATGGCGACGTAATTCTGCTTTTTCGTGGTAATCGGTGACACTAGTCACAACCGCACACCAGTGCCACTCACCACCGTGCCGACCACGCCAAAGCCAGGCACTCCGACGCACCACGCACCACCGTCCGCCTGCACGCCTGGCCGCCTCCACTCTCAGCCCCCCAACCAGCTTCTCTGCGAGCGAAGCGTGCGCCGCGCGCAAAATGCGGCCCGCGAGCGAAGCGGGCGCTAGCAAATGATACGAAAAAGTACGAATATGAATACAAATTTTATGCCTGAGTAGTGAACACACGTCGAATGCCACAGTCCAGTGCACTGGGGGATCGTGGCAACTAGGGCCACGACAGCATTGAAGCATATCGCAATGATGTAGAACTGGGGTGGGTGGTGTATCGCGGGGTGGCGATTGAATTGTTCTACCATGTCCTGTTCGTATCGCCAACAGTGGGACCAACTTCCGACGGGCTATCACTAGTGCCTGGTAGCAGTCTTGAATTTGAAGCGCCCGCTATAGCCCATATGCCATAGCCAACTTTGGCTGGAAACATTTAACACCTTAGTTTGATTTCGGATATCGGATATGGGGGGTTCAGCGGGACCATTTCCTGACCCCATTCCTGACCCCAGCGGGACCATTTCCTGACCCCATTTCCTGACCCCCTGACACCATTTCCTGACCCCAATTGCAAACCCGCATGATACACGCTGCACCCAGCCCCACCCCGGGCCATGCACTCGCACGAGAATGCCCCAACATGCACCCCCCATGCGTGCCCAGGGTCGCATGCCCCCCAATGCGGGGCAGACCAGCCCCGCTACGGCTGCCTAGCAGACGCGGCAGAGCGATGACGGCACACAGGGCGCCCCGGGCCGCAACTCCTCACCGCGCCTCGGTTGCCCGTGGCAAAACGTTGACGACAGGAGCTAGCAGGGGTGGGCGAGCACACCCAGACGATGGAGCAGGCTACTGCGTCAGCAACTGCAGCGCCCAGCCCAGCGGCCGACTATAGACCATCCGACAGAACAGTGGGTCCAGGGAGCACCGCCCGTCCTGCAAGCCGGCAGCGGAGCCGCAGCGAGGAAATGGCACGTGATACCGCAGCAGAGGGTGGCGGATAGATTGCACATGGCATTTAGCAAGAATACTCGCCTGGACACGGCTCTGGAGGCTGCTGCAAAGCCAGCAACCGCAGTCAGCAAGGCAAATGCACCCTTGCCCACACGGCCGAACATCTCATGCGACAGGGACACGAAGCGGCATGTGCTTGTTCCGCGCAGCGGCCGAGCTTGGTGCGCTTTCTGTCATCCATGGCGAAGCGAGTGCCAGTGGTACCATGTATGATATATCACATGTACATATGATGTTGTGTGGCCTATCAACCGACCATGGGTGCATCCAGCACATGGGGTGCACCAGAGATAAAATAAGGCATTTGTCAAGAATTCGTATTGCATAGGTCAGATTGTGTCCCCAACACTCAATGTATCCAGCGCTTTCAAGGCTGCGCACGCCTGTGGTCAAGCTTGTGAGCGCATCAGTTGTGACATCTGTCTGCGTTTGCAATTGGTGCTGTGTTGTGTTACACAGTGATACAAGCGGTTTCGTAAACCGCTTTCTTAGGATTCGACCAAAACCCTTGTCTAAATATCACTTCGAGAAGCCGCAGAGGTGCCAGACTTGTACAGAGTGCAGACACGCTTATGGTGCACATATGCATGAAAGTGCGATGCCCAGCCGAGCAGGGCAAAGGGGGCCTTATTGGCTCCCGCTGTAGGCTGTGTGAAACAGCTGTGGTTTCGGTGATTCTATAGCATGCTTGCACGCCTGTTGACGTGGTGTGGCCGCATGGCAGTAGCCCGTTCAACCCCCTGGTAGCACAGCCTGTCGAGCTGGCTACAGCCCACCGCAATCGAGAATACCCACTTCCACGTCAACGAGAGTTAGAAGCGAGTGTGTGACGGCACAGTGTGTGGCCACACACTGTGCCCGGAGGCAGGGCCGTGCGCAGTGCCTGCGGGCTAGGACCAGGCCGTGTACCAGCGTGAGTTTGGGAGGACACACAGGCTGGTCTTGCTGTGGCTGTGCTGGCGTTTCGAAGAGATCCGCTCCAGTACCACTGATCTGCAGCAGCTGTGGCATAGCAGCGTCAGGCAGTTTTTGGGGGCAAACCGGGCTGAACGAGCCTTAGGTGCGCGTTCTGCAAAAGCCATGATCCACACCTCTCACAAACCTGATTTTGCAGCCAGAGCAAGTTGAAGTGTACATATGTTGATGTTGGTTGTGGGGTTGGGCAGTGCTGTGGTGTGTGGTCGTACATGGACCAAGATTCACTGGATTGAATCCTAAGATTTATTTTGATGTGACTGCTAGTAGATCTAGGACCCAGCCGGGGTCGCCGGGGCAACAGACCAGCGACACGCAAACAGACAGACAGGCCACCTGAAGCACCAAGGCCACTCTCCGCACGAGCAACTGCCACAGGTGATGTGTTGTGACCATTGCCTCGGAGCAATGGCCAACGGGCCGCATATTGCCGAGAAGCGTGGCCCGAGTGCGTACAACAAGTTGTTGTCCAATGCGATACAGAATCTCAGCAGTGGCAGCTGCAGGGACAAATACTAGCAATTTACAGCTGCAGGCAGCCCGCGCTCATGATGCTACATTGCAACGCCTGACACAAGCCGCAGTTGCCAAGTATGGCACACACTATGCATGGGCGCGCGCTGCCCCCCCCCCCCCCCTCTCGGCCCATTGCGCCTCGCAGCCCCCCCTCCCCGCCCCCCGCCGTTCCTCCTCCTCCCTCCTTCTTCCCTCCTGCCCGCGCACCTCCGCCATTTCTCCTCTGCCCCCCTTCCCGGACACCGCTGGTACGGCCGGGCTGCAGCCCCTGGGACCGGTGCCTCGAGGCCTCGGCGATGGCCGTTGCGCGCGGCTGCGCGCCCGTGTAGACTGCTAGTGTGAAGTCGGCGCCCGCTAGTGGGCCCTGACCATGCTGAATGTGTTTGGTGTGCGCATGGACTGTGTGGTACTGCGCGGTGCTGCGCTCGGTTAAAAAAAAAACCCCTCGTTGTTTGGGTGTGTATGTGTGTGAGTGTGTGCATGCACATGTGTGTGTTTGCTTTCATGCCGGCGCAAGTTTGAACGCATTCGTTCTGGCATTCGCTCGTGCGGTGAGTAGCCTTGGTGCTTGTGGTGGGCTGTCTGTCTGTTTGCGTGTTGCCTGCTCTTTTGCCTCGGCGCTGCTGGGTCCTAGATCAATCACTGTGTAACAGACACTATGCTGGGGAGCACCACCGCGCGATGCACCACCGATGACAGCACAGCCAGAGAGTGGTAAATGCAAGACTGCGGGACGTATCACTGCGAACGTGGGTGAACGAGAATCAACTGTTATGGGTACACAAGCGGAAGCTTGCTGGCCCCAAGGCCACAACAGGCCCAAGGCCAGCTTGCTGCGAGACGGGCACCCAAGTACCCAACATAACAAAAGTATAGTAACAAGTTTACTTGGCGTGCTCGGAACAAGAATCAGGTGTCAAGGCGGGCCTTCGTGGTCTCGATATCGTTGTCCCGACGTTCGTGGTTGACTGTGGCACGACATCGTGCCTGCAGGCTCGCTAGCGCTGGCCAGGCCTTGGCAGTGGCGCGCCAGGCCATACTCGAAATCCTAAAAGACATCTCTCTTGCACATTTCTGGGGAACATGGGGGCGCCGCTGTCAGACCAGCTGACGCAGATAGGGCTCCGCAGGGCAGCGGTCGGTCGGAACATGGTCGATGCATGTTTGAAGTGGCTCCACATCAAGCCACATGCCGGGAAAAACTTGGGCATGCAAGCATGCATTCATTAGGAGAGCACCTTAGGACCGCTGTGTGTAACCGTTGCCAATCTTCAAATTCGCCGTGCGTCCTCGACATTCGGTGACGGTAGTGCAGACGTCTTGGTTCGGCCGTCGACTGCAGTCCACCTCGAGCTCCAGGAATGCACATCGACTCGATTTGGAAGGCTCTTCCACTACGTATGCACGGTACATCGCAGTCATGGCTGGGGTTAAACAATGGCCAGGCTGAAGCGTACAGGTCGCCATGAATGACGAAGTCACGATGGTGTGAACCGGTATGATGACATCGAAGCACCAGCTGCCCTGCAGCGCTCCATGAAGGACATCAGCTCTCTGGGAACCTTCACTGGGGTCGGTAGATGACACGCTACCTCGTAGGCCCATCAGTATGCACTACATTATGGCACCAGAAGAGAACACATGGGCGTCAGGTGCTGACCGACCTGCTGTGAACTCACAAAGCCTAACCGCAGTGCCAGGTTTCAGGGAATCCATTTGATGCACTGATAATCTGGCACTGCGAGACAGCTTAATCTTGCTGTCTACGCCAGCGCTGACTGTGATGCCCCGATGCCCCGGACGACCGATGTCAACCAGGGCTCTACAGCCCGCCGGGATGCCGGTTTATTTTCGGAAATTTTGGGAATTTCCAGGTCTGCCGCGAAGCGGCAGACCGGGAATCCCGGCCTGGCGCGCGGAGCGTGCCGGGACGGCCCCGGGCGGTTTCGAGCGAGAAACCGACAATCCCGGTCTCTGACGCGCGAAGCGCGTCGAAAACCGGGATGGTGACGACGAGATTGGCTGTACCATGTGTTGCGCCGAAGGCGCGAAGAATTTGTTTTTGGGCACCCGGTTTTCACAACACATCATGCCCGGTCAGACCCGTTCGAGATTTTTCTCGCCGGGGCTGGCCCCCGGCTGAGGTTGGATCTCAGACCGGGATTCCCGGTTGTGGAGAAGGAGAGATACGTTACAGAGATATGCTCCACAAGGTGGTAGAACACACAGGTACAATTCCCGGTTGTGGAGAAGGTGGCAGTAGAGCCCTGATGTCAACTGTCTCGCGTCCATGGAGCTGACAAGCCAGACCACGTCGCGATCGACCTGTTTGTGCGCTGCCTGGCTGTTGGATCTGGCCAGATCCGGTCCGGACGTCCGGCGCGTGTACAGGGAGCCAGCAGTTACCTGCCTCCGAGTCAGCTGATTCGTGGCTGGTGTCCAACTGCAGTTCGCAGCGTCAGCAATGCTCGCCCACGTGAGCAACCTCTTCAACTGTACACAGCTGTGTGTGTCCGAAATAGCATTGCTCCCCACATGTGGCCACAGCCGCGGCTGGCCGTGCACAGCTACAATGCTGCATGCATATGGCGGAGCTCTGGAGGACATTTGTCCCGCCCCCCGCCCCCCTCCCGCCTTTCCCCCATCCCCCGCCTCTCGCCCCGGCCTGTCCCCGGCCGTCGGACTGCGCACATGAAGAGTTCCGTGGCAGCTGCACGTTCTCGATATTGCGGCACCCGAGCTCGAGGGGGGTGTGCACTCAGCCCTATGGGACGTCCAGTGTTCACGCAGACATCCGGGGACCCCCCAAACAAATTCGGGAGGTCCATAGGGCATAGGTACATACTCAGGGACTGCCTGTGGGGTTCATGGGGGTTTGGAGAAAGCGAGTCGATTTCCCCGACTGTGACGATATAAAGTTGTACGCGGCACCACAAGCCTCTCAGGCTGTAGCATAGATTGGTAATCTGTGAAGCGTCAGAGTACGCTATGCCCGTGGTCAATGCATAGGTTAGGGATGGCTTGGTCAGTCATCCTCATACCATGCACACGGTAGCATAGAGGAGGTTGTGGTAAGTGGTCACCAACACTGGTCTACAAGATAACTTGGTTGCATGACCATGTCTCGTAAGCCAAGGGCCTCTAACGGGCGTGTTGGCGTGTTGGCGTGTTGGCGTGTTGGCGTGTTGGCGTGTGTGGGGATTGGCAACATTGCACCCAGTGCTAGCTAGGGTAGTGCCCCTGCGACCAGTGCACCAGCTGCGGGTAGCGTCCCAGCTACGGGCCAGGGTAGTGTCCCAGCCATGGCACCAGCACAGGGCAGTGCCCCTGCTGCAGCTGCTGCTGAGCCAACTCAAGCAGTTGCAGGCACGAGCGCTGCTATGCTCGCTACTGCAGCTGCTGCTGAGCCAGCGCAAGCAGTTGCAGGCACAAGCGCTGCTATGCTCGCTGCTGCAGCTGCTGCTGAGCCAGCGCAAGCAGTTGCAGGCACAAGCGCTGCTATGCTCGCTGCTGCCGCCGCTGCTGAGCCACCAGCTCAGCGTGCACAACCCGGCACAACCCGTTGCAACGGGCACAACTACACGAATGACGGATGTACTCCGTGCAGCTGCGTCAGGCGAGGCTGCGCCCTCGACGGGGACCGTAGCGCCGGCTCCATCTACGTCTGGACTTCGACACGTCACCCAGGCAGTCGGCAACCTGCAGGTCCCGGGGGGGGGGGGGGAGTCCGTCGCGGCTCAGGAGGGTGGACGGGTATGTATGTATGATTACATTGCCGTATCCATGAGGACATTGACTCCTCCGACAAGCGGAACCGAGTTCACCCTCAATGCAACACGTGTACGTGACTGCAAGCCTCGGTCGAGACCAAGGCGTGCAACCACACGAGCTAGCCAGGGTGTGCAGTTGGTGCCAGGTGATTGCCTGCAGCTGGCCGGATCACTGGTGTGGCACACCTGATGGACAACATGTGAGTTTAGAACCTAGTCATAAATGGGGAGGTGGCTGGGAAGGGCAAGGGGGAAAGTGTCGCCGGCAAGGACGAGGCGGAGGAGGAAGCAGATGAGCTGGTGTGCTTTCTACTGCTCAGGTGATGTGTATCTTTAGACGGTGTGGAGTCAATGCCATGGCCACTGGTGGCACTGCTGCGCGCCGCGTTGCCATCATGGCCTACGAGTCGTGCAGCGCCACATGGATCGCGAATTACTTGGTGTACGGTGTACACAAGTAACTGAAGTCGGGACTGAGCGCTGCGTGCTGTGCAGACGGAAGACGAGAAGGCGGTCAGCGTCGGGTTTGTGTGGCTGCTCAACATGAACCGCCGCGAGTGGCCCTACCTCGCGGCCGGCATTCTCGCCACCGCCGGCATAGGCACCCTGCAGCCACTCTTTGCCATCATCCTCTCGCGCGTCACCGCGCTGCTGACCCCCGACGAGCCCGCGTCCAATATCCTGCGCTCTTGCATGTACATCTTTGCACTCGGAGTCGCGCAGCTCCTCTGTGGCGCTATTCAGGTGTGTGCCGCGGACAGCAAGCCTGGCCCGTGCGAGGCGAGGCGAGGCGTGCTTGGCACCTGTGACACCTTGCCCCTGTGTTGCCCAGGATCACTGCCATGTCCCGCTGGCAGGTGTTCATGGTGCGGAGAGTGCTCGCGTCGGTCGCAATGGCAGTCAGCGTGTGCCTGTCGCGAATGAGGCCTTGCAGTATCGGGTCTGTCGTGGACAATCGAAGTACTGATCATCATAATGATTACTTGCAAACGGAGCTGGGGGAGGCGAGTGCAGCCCGCTTACAGCATCCATCAGGGATAATGGGCTCTCTGGGAGGAGAAGGGCCAGGGTGCGCTTCTGTGAACCTGCTCACCGGATGGATGTGCACTGTGAGATACACCATGCTGTTCTCTTTGGTCCTTGTGTGGATTCCCTCCAAGCATCAACAACTCTGTCCTTGTCTGCAGGCAACAAACATCTCAGGCCCAGCGATTTGTTGCAGAGAGATCCTGCGTCAGAGTACGCTATGCCCGTGGTCCATGCATAGGTTAGGGATGGCTTGGTCAGTCATCCTCATACCATGCACACGGTAGCATAGAGGAGGTTGTGGTAAGTGGTCACCAACACTGGCCTACGAGATAACTTGGTTGCATGACCATGTCTCGTAAGCCAAGGGCCTCTAAAGGGCGTGTTGGCGTGTTGGCGTGTGTTACACAGTGATAGATCTAGGACCCAGCAGCGCCGAGGCAACAGACCAGGCAACACGCAAAAAGACAGACAGCCCATATGGGCTGCATCGCAAGCACCAAGGCTACTCTCCGCACGAGCAAACGCCAGAACGAACTCGTTCAAACTTGCGCTGGCATGAAAGCAAATACACACATGTGCATGCACACACACACACGCACACAAACAACGCACTCTGAACCGAGCGCAGCACCGCGCAGTACCACACAGTCCATGCGCACCCCAAACACAGTCAGCATGCTCAAGGCCCACTGGCGGGCGCCTACCCGACACCATCAGGCTACACGGGCGCGCAGCCGCGCGCTACGGCCATCTCCGAAGCCGCGAGGCACCGGTCCCAGGGGCCGCAGCCACAGCCAGCCAGGCTGTACGAGCGGTGGCCGGGAAGGGGGGCAGAGGAGAAATGGCGGTCGTGCGCGGGCAGGAGGGAAGAGGGAGGGAGGAGGAAGGAGGAGGGACGTGTTGGCGTGTGTGGGGATTGGCAACATTGCACCCAGTGCTGGCCAGGGTAGTGCCCCTGCGACCAGTGCACCAACTGCGGGTAGCGTCCCAGCTACGGGCCAGGGTAGTGTCCCAGCCACGGCACCAGCACAGGGCAGTGCCCCTGCTGCAGCTGCTGCTGAGCCAACTCAAGCAGTTGCAGGCACGAGCGCTGCTATGCTCGCAACTGCAGCTGCTGCTGAGCCAGCGCAAGCAGTTGCAGGCACAAGCGCTGCTATGCTCGCTGCTGCAGCTGCTGCTGAGCCAGCGCAAGCAGTTGCAGGCACAAGCGCTGCTATGCTCGCTGCTGCCGCCGCTGCTGAGCCACCAGCTCAGCGTGCACAACCCGTTGCAACGGGCACAACTGACACGGAAATGACGGATGTACTCCGTGCAGCTGCGTCAGGCGAGGCTGCGCCCTCGACGGAGACCTGCAGGTTGCCGACTGCCTGGGTGACGTGTCGAAGTCCAGACGTAGATGGAGCCGGCGCTACGGTCCCCGTCGAGGGCGCAGCCTCGCGTGACGCAGCTGCACGGAGTACATCCGTCATTTCCGTGTCAGTTGTGCCCGTTGCAACGGGTTGTGCACGCTGAGCTGGTGGCTCAGCAGCAGCAGCAGCAGCGAGCATAGCAGCGCTTGTGCCTGCAACTGCTTGCGCGGGCTCAGCAGCAGCTGCAGCAGCGAGCATAGCAGCGCTTGTGCCTGCAACTGCTTGCGCTTGCTCAGCAGCAGCTGCAGTAGCGAGCATAGCAGCGCTCGTGCCTGCAACTGCTTGAGTTGGCTCAGCAGCAGCTGCAGCAGGGGCACTGCCCTGTGCTGGTGCCGTGGCTGGGACACTACCCTGGCCCGTAGCTGGGACGCTACCCGCAGCTGGTGCACTGGTCGCAGGGGCACTACCCTGGCCAGCACTGGGTGCAATGGAGCCACTGCTCAGGACTTCCCTGGTGGGCTTTGCAAGCTTTGGCTTCGCCGCCTAATACCGGATAATGAGCTGGAACGAAAATCTATGGGTGGATCGAACTCACCCGATACCACTGTGACGGTGCCACGTTTGTAGCACCTGTGTAAGTTTAAAGCCGTACTTAAACCCTCCAAGGTCCAGCCGTCACACCATAAGCTTATATAGTGTTCGGCCTGTGTGTGACTCCTGCCTTTGGCACATGTGCAATGTTGCCAATCCCCACACACGCCAACACGCCCGTTAGAGGCCCTTGGCTTACGAGACATGGTCATGCAACCAAGTTATCTCGTAGCCTATCTCGTAGCCGCGGCCGGCCAGTGTTGGTGACCACTTACCACAACCTCCTCCATGCTAACGCGTGTGCATGGTATGAGGATGACTGACCAAGCCATCCCTAACCTATGCATGGACCACGGGCATAGCGTACTCTGACGCTTCACAGATTACCAATCTATGCTACAGAGGCTTGTGGTGCCGCGTACAGCTTTATATCGTCACACCGACAATGGGGCAAGTTTTCGGCAAAAAGCGCCCATTTCCCCGATAGTCGTCAACGGACCGTCATTTCGATCCCAACCCACTCCCGATGGTCCCAAAGCACACACAACACCTCAAAAAACACTATACTTTCACCTCCTTTGGTTTGTTACACGGAGATGAACGCAAGAGCCCACCTCCTTTGGTGTAATGTGGGTGACACCTTGCTCTGCCTCGTCAGCTCTTGCTGGTGATAGGCGCTAGCAACGCGACGCGTCGCAGTGGCACCATGACGCGATACCCGTGCGTGTACTGTCAAGGAGGTAGAAGATACACTGGATGCTGCTGGTTACATAACTACTAGCGGTGGAGGCTGGTACTATTCTCATCATTATCCAAAACAGAATCTGGCACCCAGGTGCCACCAGTCAACAACAAACACCCGCCCCAACCGCGCAACACACACCTACTGCCATGGTGCACCCAATGTAAAAAAAATGAGATTTACTGGGCTTCTGGAACACACCTGACCCCGTGCTGCGCATTGATCGCGTGCGCTCCACTTGGCGCCCCCGTTTGGGCATGACCAGTCACCACCGCTGGAGCTCCAAAGCTATGCAGCAGTTCCTAATAAGCGCCAAACTTCACCTGTGTGGCGCAATGTCCCGTGCTGACCTACACACAGAGTCACGCCGGTACAGGCCTTCGTACTAGCCGTGCAGATGTCGCCATGGGCGCCCCGTCTCTTACGCAAACAGCTCACACGCAGCCATGTAGTGCATTTAGTTGCCTTGGAATCCAGTCAATGGGATGTACATGTGCAGAGGCAACGTGCCTGTCTGTACTACCAGGGCATTTCCAAATCAGCAGCCAGCCGTCTCTCCACCGCACGCCACATGTGAACAGTCTTTGTGATCACCGTCAAATTACCTGTTCAACCGTGCCGGCTACGCCTTCGCCCGTGCACCCGCCAGGCCTGCCCGGTAGGGCGTCGCCACATAGTCCATGCATGCACAACTGCCTTATCCACTGTGCTGACTTGGTGTCCCCCTTTTCCCTTGTAGTCTACTGACATTGC
>JALKAD010000036.1:120345-137948 GCA_024500015.1 Ulva compressa | reverse complement strand
CGGTGTGTGGTGTGTGGCATGCGAACAGGTTGTGCCAGGTTGCTTAGATTCACAGGATAGACGCAACAGCCCGCAACAGCCAACAGCCAACAGCCGCCCTGTGATGCCCTGTGATGCCGCACTGTAGAGTGGACATGTATACAACTGGTCAGGAGGCAGTGGCACTGGCAGTGAGAGAAACAGGCTGCCGGCACTGTCAGGACAGTTGCTGCTTGTTGTTGTTGTCTGCTTTCGGGGGGGGTTTTGGCTGTCTGATTTCCTGCTGTTGCCCTCGCTGCCGGGCTCTTGCGTTCATCTCCGTGTAACACACTGTCAGGACAGAGGATGGAATAGGCCTACTCAAGCATGCTGTGACACACTTCTCAAGATCCTCAGTGGTGCTCGCTCTCATGCGGCAAACCACAATTGTGATTGCAATGGCATTATGAATCCTGGGACGGTGCCATGACTGATACCTGACCAAACATGACCTCTGTATGAACTGGCCGCATGCATGCAGCGCTGCAGGGATCGTGAACCTGCGCAGACTCGCCACTGACGTGTCGAAACGGTTATATGAAACGGCAGACATACATATGTTCAGCTCAGACTCGGTTCCTGGCTTCAGAGGCCCTATAGTTAACGTTAGCTATATGGCCAACAGGATATTGTTTGCTGTCCATGTGACACAGGTACTTCACGCGTACGAGCGAGCGGGAAGCCCGCCGGGATCCAGGCGGGAGTGCCTGTGCAGTACCCGCGATTTCGAAAGGTCAGATAGTCGATCGATCGGCTCTAGGGCCGGATGTAAATGGAGTCGACCAGCGCGCACGAGTGCACGAGTGTGACAGAGACCACGTGGGATGCACAGCGACCACAAGTGGGATTGCGCCACAATTGGGGTTGCGGAGTGGTGCGCGCCAGCGTCGTAATCATGCCACGCGTTGCAACTGCGCACAATAGCAAAGAGCTGTACATTGAACTCGTTTATGGTGATCACTCGCTCAAATTTTAACACAAACATTTGCATGATATTGCTAAAGTTGAAACAACAAGCCGAACCTGACTTGGCCGAACACAAACGCTTCAGCAACCGCGAAGCAGGTTGCAATTGGTGATTGACCTGAATTTGGAGGAATGGGCCCGGGCATTGGAGCTGCAACTGGGCCATGGATGCATTGGGAAAAAGCTAACTAAGCACTATGGATGGCGGCCACAGGCAGGGCAGAGGAACTGGCCACTGTTGGCACCTCCAAACATGACAGCCTGGCCAGGCATGGGGAGGTGTGCAGGTGATAGTTTGACAGGTTGCGGGTGGTTTGGGTGGTTGCCCGGAGGGCCGGGTCCGTGCAATGCGAAGCCCCGTGGGAGACACAACGCAACCTTGCACGGAGGAGACTTGCTGCACAGAGGAGACTTGCAACACGTGCCTCGGACTCGCACCCCACAGGCCCCGCCTGACGTAGGTGACTGGGCTTCGCACCCCATAGGCCCCGCCTGACGTAGGTGACTGGGCTTCGCACCCACGGGCCCATGGCTGGGACATCCCGCATCCATCGCACGGACCGTCTATGGCATCTCACTGCCGGGACGGTGTGATAGTCGAGTCTCACTTGACGTTGACACTGTTTACACGAGTACTCCGTGGTCATTGCTAATTAGCAGCTTGCCTGCTCTGTCGACGTCGGACGCTGGCAAGGCTCATGCGAACTAAAGTTACGTTGCTATTCGGCGCAGAGCTCGGCAAACACGCAGCCTGCTAGGATGTTCACAGTTAGAATGTGCACAGCTTGACCTTCTCCAAGAGTCTACTGTTCACGGCTATAGACCCACACTCGTTTCCTTGCTAGTGGTACGGCTGACTTCCCTCCAGACCTAAAATCGGCGCAAACAGGTTCAATCAGGCCTACGTTTACCACCGGCCGTCGGCGAAGGTATTACCCAGCGCACTTACCCAGCGCAGGCTCAGCATGTTGGTTCCCATTCCCTGGGATGCAATATATGCCGTGGTACATGTTCACTGCTTCTATGGGTCCAATATATTTATATACAAAATTTATATATACAAAACAGACACTGCAGACTAGTCTAGCAGCAAGCACATGGCGCTGAACACAAAGCGCGCTTGCCGCAACAGCCATGCCATCCGCCACAAGCACCCTCGCACAACCACTGCGCCACAATCGCATTACCGACGTCACACGGCAGCAGCAGCACCACCAAATGGATGCAACACGAGCGACATCGATGTTGCGCCTGCTTCGTGAGGTGTTTGTGTTTGCTTCCGTTTTGGTTACCCAGCAATTGTGCACCAATCAGCTTGTGGCCTAGGTGGCCTTGCTGCCTTGACTTGTTTTTTGCTTCTTACCTGCTCTGTTCCCTGCGATGCCGAGCACCTGCAAGATCAATTGATCTAGCACAGTGTAACCCACTTAGTGTGTACACTGGTCTACGGCTCCACTCAGACTGTGGATCCACTATGGATCTAGCATGCCCACCAGTGGTTCCAAGCCACGCATCGCCTTCAAGGCCAAGAAGTTCCCCAACAGAGCCCATCCGAAAGGTGCCGGTACAACCCCATCTGGGTATCGATATCGAAACCCCATCGCAACCGGTCTCCCTTCCACAGTATTCATGCCACCCACGGATGGCCCCCATGCGAAACGTAGGGGTTTGCCCTCTATCCAGCCACACGCATGAGCCACCCCTACATCTCATCACATGTGATCACATCCAGGCTGTAATCTGATTGTCTACACACACTGTTCCCGTTCTTCCCCCGCCCCCCCATGTTCCGCCCGACGGGCCACAGCCTTTCGGCTGGTTGATTTGTGTGCGTTTCCGTGGCACTAGCAGCTCATTTGGTAGCAAGTGTGGGAAACAGGCGTTTTCAGGCGTCCGTTTGAGCAGCAGCCAACACCAACCACAGTGGAACCTGTATACAAGGACTTACAACAAGGACTTTCACAACAGCAAGGCATCCGTTTTGCTGCCGGTTGTGGCTGGCAGGTGGGCGAAATGGTTGCCATCTCCTGGGATGTTTCTCTGCTTTTGGCACGCTATCTAACCCCGAATGTGGCAGAAAGCCACAGACAGCTGTGTACAGCAGGGGTTACGCCGCGGACCGAGCCGCGGACCGATTGTAAGCACGTGCATCCTTATCCCATTAAAAGGACACTGCTGTGCACAGTAGACGCCTACATGTAACACATGTACCTACACCCTGGCGGGACATGGCCATGCATGGGTTTATTTCGAGCGACTGAGCAAAAACGGGTACCCCGGTCGAACGCACAGCGCCGAATAGGGAACTCCAACCCTTCGAACCCAGGGCCCTGCAGGCCTGCTAGGGCTGTCACAACACGTTTGCTGACACTTTGTACGGTCAGCCGGGTCTGCATTGCCATTCCTGGGAGGCAACTTGTCCATTTCGAGACCGGAGACAGGGAATACCGAGAATTTTCAAGCGCCCTGCACAGGCCTGGTGCGCAGTGCGCGCGCCCAGATCAGAGTGCATGTTATCTGAGAAACTTAGATGGTGTACATAGCAAGTTTGGGAGACATGGGGAATCCAAGCCTGGCCAGGATGGCCGGGCTTGCGCGCGTGCAGTGGCAGACAACGTAAGCGGCACGCGGGTCAGTGCCGTCCAACGCAAAGCACGAGCCCTATGTTATGGTTGCACATGTGTGTGTCGACGGATCACGCAATGTGAAGCAGTTCGTCTTGATTGAAGTACGTTGCTGCTCTGTCACAGCGGGCCTATAGTCCGCGGGCTACAAGCTGCAGCGAGGCCACATCGATATCAGCAGTTTCACCTGTAGGTGCGATCCTGCTCTACGTATACGTGCACGGACCTTATTCGATCACTTGAAGCAATTCCACTTTCCGTCAGAGGACCTCAATGACCACTGGTCGTGGCACTATTTACATGCTTTATTAGTATTTGCGCCGTGCCATTGAGCTGTAGTATTACGTCGAGGCGGTCGCAGTGCGTGGGGCTGGGCATTTGCCCCGCTCGCCTGTAGCTTCAACATAGCCCGGCCGGTGGTGCATCCGACCGGTACCAGCAGGGATAATTTCCCACACAGGCATGGGAGCTTTCGAGAGTATCCTTGCAGTTGAAAGGTGTCTTCAAATGGAGACGCTAGCGCTGGTATTCTATAGCTAGTCGGATGCATGATTGTGGCTGGCGCAAGCGACTTCTGTGGCAGGCAGCGTAGCAAGACCGGGATATACCACGGGCCTACCTGCACATGCGACTGAAACCGTGGCATTTGCAGTGAACGGCAGAAGGCAGATGGTGCAAGTGAGGCAGGTAGCGCGAATATAGCTATAGAATCAGCGGGGCATGAGGTCCGAGTCGAGCTCAGCGCAAGCGCAGGCTGTGCCTGCTCGACATGCCGCCGCCACCAGTGTGAAGCTCTGCACGCTCCGTGTCTTATGCCTGGTCCTCGCCGCAGCAACGGTGAATGTGCGCCCTCAGCAAAGGCTGCGTGTATTCGCCGTTGTTGAACGCATTATCGCTAGTGCGCGCTGCCCGTCAATCTGCAGATGGGGGCCGATCGCTTCGATGCATGTGCCAACAGTGTGTTAATATTGTGTGAACTGTGAATATGTTGGATCTGCACCAATAAAGCAGCAAGAATGCAGTAACGGTGCAAATTCCCACGGCCTCCGGTGTGGATCCGCACGTCCCCTTGCCCTGTGGTGTGTTGCATACGCTGCAGGCGCGATGTTCGCACGGCGTTGTGCGGGTTCGTTTTCAGGGATACCGTCTGCACACAGTTCAGATCATGATGCGCATGCAGGCGGCCGAGGAGGCATCTAGTAGTAGTAGGTACCTATGGACAGCCGACCCCATGGCCCCAGCTGCAGACCCGGGCAGCAGCGAGGACGACCTGCCAGTTTTAGTGGAAGATGACCCCCTGACGCCACGCATGACCTGCACGGGCGGCGTGATCGCAGCGCGCACGTGCTACTTCCAGGACCTGCTGTGGGACACGCACCGGCAGCGGTGGGCGTTCTTCGGGGAGCAGCACACCCAGCCGCACATGATGACGGACCTCCTCCTCACCAGCGACGAGCTCGACACGGACGAACCCTGGATCAAACTCAAACGGTGCGCGCCCTCATGGCCGCTCCCGTGGCAGCCCGCACCCTGATGTGCCTGAGGTCCAGTACATCAGTGAGGCTGGGGGAAGCTGAGTTGAGGGGCTTGACAGCTGCGCATGCGTGTGGATTCAACCGTCGGAGGGGTATGTTTACATGCAGCTCGAGCTCCATGACGTCAGCCCTGCTGCTTTGTCAAGCGCTGAAACGTACCCATCAAGGCAGGGGTAATCTAGCCTGTCGCTAGTGACAGCCTGTCCTGCGGTGGTGGCACAACCTGCTGTGTCCAGGCAGGGCGTCCGTCGTGGCACAGGAGGGCATCATAGCATGAACAGCATGTGCAGCACGCCGCACGCAGCAGGGGTGGTATGCAGGATGGTCACCGAACCCAGCGGCAACTGGACGTCGCATGAATTCTACATGGACTGGCACGCAGGCGAGGCAGCACCTCCGGCGGCGGAGGTGGTGGACGCGCCGTACCCTGCCGTGCACCTGCGCACAATTGTGAACCTTCACAGCATCGGTCACTTTCTGCGGGACTCGCTCATGCCGCTAGTAGACGTCGCGCTGCGCTTCGGCCTCGACCCCCGCGATTTCCTGTGGGTGATGTGCCCCTCCAACGACTTTGGCCAGTACGCCTCGCTGCGCCGTGATCTGCCGTTGCTGGACCACTACGCGAGCTGGATCCCTAGCCGCCCGGGCAGGCCGGAGCGCGTGCTGTGGAAGGACATGATGGCTGACTACCTCGGAGGTACAACTCGAATCCCCTCCTGCTTGTGCCCCACACGAGAACTGCATGCCGGCATGCATATGCCCTCCTATGACCTCAGTGGCACGCGTGTCAGCGCGTTGTGTGCAATGTGCTAGATGTGCCAGGTATGGGAATACTGATGGCTCGAGCACGTGGCCGATGCCCGTTTGGGTTTGGCATGATACCCGATTGTTTGTTTTTTTGTGTTTTGTTTTTTAAATGGCTCGAGCACAACATCAGCACAACATCAACCGCACCAGATTGCAGAGTGTGCCGGGCCGGTTCTACCTGCCACGGCCGCACACTCACACCGGTGCTGCCTGCCTGCCTGCAGAGGGCGCGAAGGGCCGCAAGCAGCGGTGGGTGCGCTTCCGGAAGGTTCTTGCGGGGCGCGGCAGCACGGCGCTGGACGTTCATGTCGAGGTCGGCGGCACCAGTAACCTTAACCACAAATTCTCCTACTGGGCGCACATGTGCGCCCCGTGGCCGTGGCGCAGCATGCGCGATCTCGCATACGGCAACAACGGCGTGCCGCACGTGCCCGCCGCCTCCCTCAAGCCGCTGGTGGTGCTGCTGGACGGCCATGAGCATGAGAGGCGGCAGTTTGAGAACGGTGAGGCGATGGCGGAGGAGCTGCAGCGCGAGCTGCCGGGAGTGGAGGTGCAGTGGCTTACCATCTCAACCCTCACAAGTGCGGTCCCGGAGATATCCCTACCCGGGCTGGCCGCATGCATGCAAACGCATGTGATTGAAATCTCAGCTGCCAGAGTTCTGCAGAACGTATGAGAAACGCAACAGTGTGATGCAAGATGGATGCAGTGAGGGAGGCATGCATTGCAGTGTTTCAAACACATTACCCATGGCAGTGCTGCAGACTGTAACTGAATGAGAATACACAACAGTGTCATACTTCACAATATTGCAAAGCACTGGCTGGCATGCATAAAAACTCTCAAACGCAATCTTCAAATTTTTTGCCTGACGGCCTGACCGTAGCAGGTGAATGCCTGTGTGCAAGTGCAGTCAACAGTGCAGTTCCTCAATTCTAGAATGCATATGACCGCCAGGGCTGCGGCTGCAGGCAAGGAGCAGATCGAGCTGCTGGCGCGCACGACCGTGCTCGTGTCTACCATCGGCAGCCGCAGCTTCCGCCTCGTGTACCTGCCCGACGGCGCTCAGATGATCATCGTCAGCCCGCCATGCTGGCGCCGGCCCGACAGCCACGGCACCTTCCCGTACCCCTTTGACGAGACCGACCGCTGCTGGGGCTTCCTCGGGTACGTGAACGTGCTGCGGCACCACGTCGTGATGGGCGAGGTGGCGGAGCGGCCACCGTCAGAGGCCGGAGACTACATCGCCTTGCGCGACAAGGTGGTGACGCTCGTGAAGGATGACTTTCTGCCGATCGTGCGGCATGCGCTCGACAACGTACGTGCACATGAGTGGGCGGTCCCCGACTTCAGCACCGGACCGTAGGATGTTCGCCAAGAAGCTGCATGACAGACCCTCAGCCTGACCTCCGATCATACGCGAGCTGAGGCCTCGGGCGACACAAGGAGCAGACACGTACATGGCGCACATCATGTACATGAAAGCGCGATGCTGCAGACGAGCAGCGCTGATCAAGACACAAGCGACGCCCCAGAATTCGAAGGCATATGCATGGTGGAACAGCTGTTGCTTCGATGAATCTACTAGTGTAGCATCTGGTGCTAGGTAATTTTGCTGGTAGCACATCCTGCCCAGATATCTGCGGCCCACCACGATACAGATTGCCCACATAGATAGCGAAGCAAGAGCTATAGCTAGACTAGTGTTTTGGACATTTGCGTGAGCGGGTGGTGTGGGGGTACGTACCGGTCGCGCAAAGTGCGGGCAGACTTGGACCTACCTGTGCACGCGCAAAGGTTAAAATTTTACTAGTAGTTACACACACTGCGCAGGAACGCACAGGCAATGTCAAAGTTTCAAAGCAATCCGGCCGCGATAACGTCGCGATTGATCGGCACAAACTGAGGTAAGGCCATGCAGGGTTTGGGAAGAGTCTGCGCGCCAGAGCCTAACACGTTCGGTGTGAGGCGATCGTGTGCAGAACGGGGGAATTCTGACGTCCACAGAATGCCTACTGTCAGACTATAGTCAAGCCAACGTCCTGCAATAACAACTCTGATCATCTACTAGCATGGGCTGGTACGTCATGCATTAGCCACTCGTTCTACCAACTCAGCACTAGACTAGACAGCGTTCCTCAACAGCCTAGGCGTGCACTGTGTTGTTGTATCGAGTGCACATGCATGACAGCTGTCATCGTAAGCAGAGTGAGACGCCGGTCCGCCGCTGGCACCAGGCTCCATGGAAGGCAGGGCGCAGAGCCCACCGGCCGCAGCGCACGTCCACAGCGGCCGCCTGTGTCACTGCCTGCCGGAACGGCACCGATTTGAGCACCTCTACCGCTGCTGCAAACACAGTCAGGATCTGCGCTAACAGAGCAGCACTGGTTGACAGGAACGTAATACCCATGTAACGTATCTCACACAGGAACGGAACCCCTGCGCAAGCGCGTCCTGCACGCCACAGCCACAGGCACCGTGTGAGCATACGGCCGAGAGTATTGCCACATCAGCAGCGCTCAGGTGCCACTGTACCGTCGAAGTTCATCACGCTGCGCGAAAATATGTCGGCTACCTCGCGGCTCCGCAGGCACCCCTGGTGAAGAGTCGGCTGCTGCGCAACAGACTGCACAGCAGCACCTGAGATGCATGCGGAAGATGGCCATGCTTCCGCTACCAGCCCAAACTCGGTGTCCTCATTCAGTCCCTGCAGCAACGCGAAGCGCACCCGCTGCGTACTACGGACTGGGAACATCACTCAGCCGCTCATAGGTGTTGGGAGGAGGCCAGCCTGCGCGCCATGTGCCGCATCATGAGGGCGGAGCAGTTCACCGAGCAGCAGCACGACCAAGCAGCACGACCAGGCCTTGCTCCCTCCGAGTCATAGGCATGGTGGCATGGGCCTGCGACACTACACTGTCGACGTTGCCCTCGCTGCAGGGCTCTTGCGTTCATCTCCGTGTAACACAGTCGACGTTGCTGACACGGCACGCCTCGCGGCAGCAGTCGCCCGTGCAATGCTCACAGACGGCATCGACCGCTGTAAGCCACTCTGTGGCTTCGTCCAGCACCAGGCCCGCCTCGCACGCCCGAGGGCAGCATGGCTGGCCGTGCAGGGATCCGCAGCTTTTGACAGCCCGGCTTCTGCCGACGCCTGTGCATCCGACACGGGCACAAAGCTGCGCGTGTCGTAGCTTCAGAGCGCGCTCGGCCAGGCGGAGGCAGACGTGCGCTGGACCGCCATGCGCGGCTCCCCAAAGGCTTTGTAGCGGACTCGCAGTGCCCAGACGGCGGGCAAGGCGCGCGCCGATCTGGCCACGGCGATCTGGCCGATCTGGCCACCGCCATGGCTCGCCTCCTCCGCTGCTCTAGATCTAGCTCGCTCGCCTCGACGTTCCTCACATCCTGCCACGGCCCCGTGACAGGCCTGACCGTCTACAAATTTCAGGTATACTATAGGCATGCTGCTGATGCTAGGTGAGCCACTGCTGCCCGCCCTGCAGCACTCCGACGAGGCCTACCCCTGCGGCCGAATAGCCACATACGACACGTACAGTGCCGTTTGCGGCCCTCTGTGGGCAACTTTAGTCCCAAAGCACTACATATGCTCATCTTGGGCTGGAGGCAACTGCTCATGCACACAAGGCTCCTGTCGTCGATCGAGCCACACATATGTATACTGCATTGGCAAGCTGCCCCTGCGCGTGCTCCCCCTCCACGAGAGGCCCTGCCGCAGTGGCTGGCTAGCAGCGCAGCGCCGCCTTAGCACAAACAGCCCGCACCGCATCAACATTGCCCGTCCCCCGAGGTTGACTCTCGGGCAGCTCTTCTGTGTCGTGTGCAGGACTCATGCTGCTGCAGGACCGCCGGCGGGCGGTGGCGCTTCTGTGTTACACGGATATGAACGCAAGAGCCCGGCGACGAGGGTAACAGCAGAAAAGCAGACGGCCAAAAACCCCGAAAGCAGACAGCAACAACAAGCAGCAACTGTCTCAGGTGAAAAGCCACAACGAACTGACACAGCCTACACACCCACGCAATTCGTTCTGGCATTTGCTCGTGCGGAGAGTAGCCTTGGTGTTTGCGGTGGGCTGTTTGTCTGTTTGCGTTTTGCCTTGTCTGTTGCCTCGGCGCTGCTGGGTCCTAGATCTATCACTGTGTAACACATCCACGCATCCACACACACGCGCACTCCCGCACCCCACCACCACGGCACCCATGCCACGGCCGTACACAGCTGCAGCACCCACCAACCACACTGCGTACTGCCGCCCACCCCAGCAAACCCAGCCACCACCGACCCCCAACAGCAGCACCCCCACTACGGCCGGCCCCGGTCGAGCACTCCACCACGGGCCCCCCCGCCCACGAGAGCCCGGCAGCTCACGCCCCCCACAGCGCAGGGCGTACCAGCCCGACCCCTCCGGCCGACTGGCAGGGGCCTGAGGGCGGGGCGCAAAGGGCACTGGCGGCGGCGCATCGCTCTCCCCGCGGCAGCCCACAGCCACCCGCGGGAAGGCAGGGCGGGCCGGCACGACAAGACGTGGGGCCGCCTGCGCCGCTGCAACAGCGGGCTTCAGTCCATCAAGGCGGCCAACGGCCGCCTACAGTACGTCCGACAGGACAGCGTGGCCAGGCACCACCGCCCGGCCTGCCAGCCGCATGCGCAGCGGAGCCGCAGCGAGGACCTGGCGCGTCACACCACGGCACAGAGTGGTGGAGAGTTCGCACATGGCATTCTGCAGAAACGCTCGCCTGGACACGGCCCCCGAGGCCGCAGCGAAGTCAGCGATCTTATTCAGGAAAGCGAACGCACCCGTGCCAACACGGTTAAACGTCTCGTGCGATAGGGACACAAAGCGGCACGCGCCTGTGCCGGAGCGGCCGTACTTGTCGCGCTTCCTGTCGTCCACCAGCTGAGCGGCAGCGCCTGGCGTGTTTGCCGCGGGGACGACCCAGGAGGGGGCCACTGGACAGGTCACGCACGCATCGGCCACGATGGTATCGCAGGGCAACATTACAAGCAGATCGCCCTGTTCTGGGTCGCGCTGCGAGCGGGGGGGCAGCGGCCGGGCGCAAGCCGCGGCTGCGTCGCCCCGGCGACCCTCGGGCAGGCGCTGCGGCGGACCGGTGGCTGCCGGGTCCACCTGCGGCTGGTGCTCACACTGCACCGTGCACTAGCCGGCCGGGGCGGCCACCTTCACGTCCACGGCGGCGGCGGCGGCATCGGCCGCGCAGAGCTCCCGCGCGCCACTGTGGCCGATGGTTGCCTCGCCGAGGACGTTGACGTCCATGGCGTCGGCCTCGTCGGCCGCGGCAGCTGTGACATCGGACGAGGCAATGACGGCTGAGATGGCAGCAGCGGCAAGCGCGGCCGGGGCCGCGGCGGCTGCACCCTCTGAGGCGGCGTCTGCTCTAGATCTGGCAGCGTCGCCAAGCGGGGCAGGGGCGTCAGGCGGTCCGGAGGGGCGCAAGGGGGCTGGCGGGGAATGCGCCAGCGTCTGGGTGCCATATGGGGTTGAAGGCATGGCCGAGGCGCTGGGGGGCGGGGTGGGTGGAGTGGGTGCACGAGCGGCAGCACAGCTGGCAGACTCACGGGAGGGGTCGGGTGGCTGCGCAGGAGGCCGCGCGCCCGGCACATCCGGGTACTGCGGGAGGGTCTTGATGTTGGGCTCAAGAGACGTGGAGATACCCGCCCGCATGATGAAGCGGCGCCATGCCTGCGTGATCGCGTCATGACGGGCAACCACCGTGCGCCACACCGCATTGCACACGAGGGCATGCAAACCGTCAGCAGGCGATGCCCGGCCGCACACGCAGTCGCCCTCCGCCTCCTGGCCGGTGAACAGCGCCTCACCCAGGCGCAAGCGCACATTCACACGGAACTCCGTGGCCCTCAGCTCAGTCGCACCAGGTCTGGCTTTCAGGAAAGCCGAGGCCATCAAGCCTGCGCAACTGTGCAGGCGCGCCTTGCTTGTGGCGAGTGGGGACAGTTTGCAGTTTGCAAAGTGTCTCGCTCCGCACCGCGGGTTGGGGAGACCCGCCAGACGGCTTGCATGAGCCATTCCACAATCTTGTAATGTATCGTGTATACATTCCAAAGTTCGTCTGTGGAATATTAATAGGTTAAGTGGTGTGAAATGCCACGATCGTATACGGTATGTACAATCGTAACATGACTGCGACTACTGGCAGGGCAACATGAACAGTTCAAGACACATGTACATTGCACAACTGCCACTGGACAACCAAAGCGCACGGCAGACCAAACCATAGCCCCCCTTTATTGTAGTGCGCAGTTTACGCGGGGGTGGGGTGAGGTGGAGTGCGCGTGTGTGGCTGCGCGGGTGTGGTTAACATTGTGTCAGTTGTGTCGGTTCGTCAACGTTGTGGCTTTTCGCTTACACCTGTTGCTGCTTGTTGCTGCCTGCTTGCGGGGTTTTGGTCGGCTGCTTTCCTGCTGTTGCCCTTGTTGCCGGGCTAAACGCGTTGATCTCCGTGTGTTACACGTTTGCACACACCGACTGCCACTGGCATGACTAGCGCATAACAACACTCTGTAACCACACACAGACACGCAACGCAGGAACCGAGCGCAGCACCGCGCAGTATCACACACTGGCAGTCCACGCTCATGATCACGCCAAACATAGGTAGCATTCACCTGGCCCAGGGGCCGCAGCCGCAGCCAGCCCCGCGGTCCGAGCTATGTCCGGGAAGAGGGAGGAGGAGGGACGGGGGGGATGGGGGGGGGCAGGTTACGGTTCCAGCCAACGCGCGATGGCCTGTCAGCGCCGGTAGGCCGTCACTGGGGACAGGAAGGCCCGGCAGCAGCGCCCGCCCGACCAGTCTATAGCTAGCGCGGAGGGGCGCGGCCACGCGCGCTTGGCGCATCAGCGCGCGGCACAGTGTCGTCGACAGGACGCGCATGTCATTGCAGTTGAGCATGAAAGTGCGCCCAGAGACCGCGCCGTGTCCCGCCGTCACCTCTGCACTCGTGTGCAGGAAGCGGTACGCGTCCCGTCCAACCCTGCCATTCGTCTCATGCACGAGCGGGATTAACAGGGTGGCACCTGTTATGGCGCCGTATACATATTTGTCGCGCTTCTGCCATTCGCCCTTCTCAGCGGTCGCGCCAGCCACACGCGACGCACCGGGCACATAGGACCTAGCAAGCGGTTGCATCACCTTAACGCCCAGCAGCGCCATGCGCGTGGTGAGGAAGGCCAGGAGGTCGCCACGCTGCGGGGGCCGCTGCGATCGGGGGGGAGGGGGTGCGAGCGACTGCGCTGGCGCCCGGTTGATCTACGTGTAACACCCTGGCGGGACATGGCCATGCATGGGTTTATTTCGAGCGACTTGGCAAAACCCGGTCGAACGCACAGCGCCGAATAGGGAACCCAGTGCCCTAGGCCTACTAGGGCTGCTAGGGCTATCGCAACACGTCTGGTGACACTTTGTACGGTTAGTCTGCATCGCCATTCCCGGGATGCAACTGGTTCATCTCGAGATCGGAAACATGAAATGCCGAGAATGTTCAAGCGCCGTGTAGAGGCCTGGTGCGCAGTGCGCGCAGGCAGATCAGAGTGCATGTGATCTGTTTAAGTTAACCTGTTCGATGGTGCACATAGCAACTTTGGCATACATGAGGAATCCAAGCCTGGCCAGGCCTAGGATGGCGGGGCTTGCGCGCGTGCAGTGGCAGTGGCAGACAACGTAAGGGGTATACCACAAGGGGTCGAAAACAGGTACTTAACGGGCTCAAGTCCGACGGCAAATACGCGGTCCCATGGCACTTGCTGAAAGAGAGAACAATTCAATTTCCGACAAAATACACATGTTCTATATGGTAACATGAGTACCATGCTAAAGTTTCGTTGCGAATGGCGTCCGTTTTGCATGTGTTTTTGAAGGTCTTGTTCTGTCGCTTGTCGCTTGGTGTGCGTGTGCGTGTGCGTGTGCACTCCATCCACACGCGGTCAAAATGCGCTGCAGTGTCGTTCATGTTAGACGCATCGCACGATGTGTGGTGTCAGGACTGCACCAGTAGTTGTGGCTGTTCGCCCGAGCCAGCTGCTGCTTGTTGTTGTTGTCTGCTTTCGGGGGGGTTTTGGCTGTCTGATTTCCTGCTGTTGCCCTCGCTGCCGGGCTCTTGCGTTCATCTCCGTGTAACACACCAGTAGTTCTGTCGAACATGTGCCTGTATGCATGCCCGCGCATGACGGCGCGCGGCAGCTCGCACTACAGTTGCTGTACGACGACCGGGGAACCAGGTACGCCACAGATTCAGGAACAGCACATCCACCGCACAACAACGATTCCTATAATAAAGATTAAAGGATTAGAAGCAACGACGGAGGCCGCGGAGGCCGTGCACGCAGAATCGGAGTTGAGTTAAGTCAGATCTGGCGCTTCGCTTTAAGTACCTGTTTTCGACCCCTTGTGGTATACCCTTAAGCGGCACGTGGTCCGTGCCGTCCAACGCCAAGCACGAGCCCTATGTTATAGTTGTACATGTGGTGATCGAACACGCAATGTGAAGCAGTACTAGTTCGTCTTGATTGCAGTATGTTGCTGCTCTGTCACAGCGGGCCTATAGTCCGCGGGCTACAAGCTGCAGGTCACATCGATATCAGCAGGTTCACGTGTAGGTGCGTTGCTGCTCCACGGACCGTGTTCGAATTCGATAACTTCCAATGCTACTTTTCCATGCTACTTTTCGTCGACGTCCCAAGACCTCAATGCCTAAGAGATACATGCTTTATCAGTATTTGTGCCCTGCCATGGAGCTCCAGTACTACCACGAGGCCCACATCATGGGTCGCAGTGCGTGGGGCTTGGCATTTGCCCCGCTCGAGCTGCAGGCGACCCCGCCTGTAGCTTCAACATTGCCCGGCAAGTGGTGCATCTGACCGGTACCAGCAGGGACGATTTCCCGCACAGGCAGGGGAGCTCTCAAGAATACATATATTCTTGCATCTTGATGGTGTCTACGGAGACGCTGGTATTGTAGTCTGATGCATGATTGTGGCTGGCGCTAGCGACTTCTGTGTCAGGCAGGCAGCGTATACTATAGTAGTACGTAGCAAGCTTAAGATTGATATCGGGATATACCACCGGCCTGCACGCATATGCGACTGAAACCGTGGCATTTGCAGTGAACAGCAGATCTAGAAGGCAGATGGTGCAAGTAAGGGAGGTAGCGAGAACATAGAATAGGTACCTACTACGGTTAACCTGGTACCTACTACGGTTAACCGCGGTGCCTGATTCCAGTGCACGTGCCACGTGGGCCCGGGGCATGAGTTCGATCTCAGCGCCAGCGCAGGCTGTGCCTGCTCGACGTGCCGCCCGTACCAGTGTGAAGCGCTGCACGCTCCGTGCCTTCTGCCTGGTCCTCGTCGCAGCAACAGTGAATGTGCGCCCTCAGCAGAGGCTGCGTGTGTTCGCTGCTCGTTGTTGGAGCATTATCATCATTATAGCTTTCGCTGCCCGTCAACAATCTATCCAGATCCTATGCATGTGGCTGTGCCAACAGTGTTCAAAATTTTGTGTGAACTATGAATTTGTTGGATCCGCAGCAAGAAAGGAGCAAGAAGGCAGAAACGGTGCACATGCACACGATCTAGAATCCGCACGTCCCCTTGCCCTGTACTGTGTTGCATACGCTGCAGGTGCAATGTTCGCACGGCTTAAGTAAATTTGTGCGGGTTCTTTCTGAAGGACACGGTCTGCACACAGTTGATCATGATGCGCATGCAGGCGGCCGAGGAGGCATCTAGTAGTAGTAGGTACCTATGGACAGCCGAACCCCTGGCCCTAGACCCGGGCAGCAGCGAGGACGGTCTGCCAGTTTTACTGGAGGATGACCCCCTGACGCCACGCATGACCTGCACGGGCGGCGTCATCGCAGCGCGCACGTGCTACTTCCAGGACCTGCTGTGGGACACGCACCGGCAGCGGTGGGCGTTCTTCGGGGAGCAGCACACCCAGCCGCACATGATGACGGACCTCCTCCTCACCAGCGACGAGCTTGACCCGGACGAACCCTGGATCAAACTCAAACGGTGCGCGCCCTAGGCCTCATGGTCACTCCCGTGGGAGACAGCGACCTGACGTGCATAGGTCCCGGTACGTACACCATTGAGGCCCAGGAAGCAGAGCTGAGGGGGTGGGGAAACTCTATGTGGATTCAGCTGCCAGAGTGCTATGTTGACATATGCATGAAGCTCCATGACGCCAGCCCTGCTGTTTTGCCGCGTGCTGTAGCGTACCCATCACTGACAAGGTAGAGGCAACAGGCTATCTGTCCTGTCGCCCGCGGCGTCACACGTGTACAGCCTGTACTGCGGTGTTGCGACAGACTGAAACTGCCAGGCAGTGTGTCCGTCGTGGCACAGGAGGGCGTCGTAGCATTAACATCACGTGCGGCACGCAGCAGCAGCACACGTGGTATGCAGGAGGGTGGCCGACCCGCCCGGCGGCAACTGGACGTCGCATGAGTTCTACATGGACTGGCGCGCAGGCGAAGCGAAGCCCCCGACGGCGGAGGTGGTAGACGCGCCATACTCTGCCGTGCACCTGCGCACGGTCATGCACCTCCACAGTATTGGCCACTTCCTGCGGGACTCGCTCATGCCGCTGGTAGACGTCGCACTGCGCTTCGGTCTCGACCCTCGCGATTTCCTGTGGGTGATGTGCCCCTCGGACGACCTCGGCCAGTTCCGCACTCTACGCCGCGATGTTCCATTGCTGGACCACTACGCGAGCTGGATCCCCAGCCGCCCGGGGCGGCCAAAGTGTGTGCTGTGGACTGACATGATGGATGACTACCTCGGAGGTACGAACCCCTCTTGCTTGTACCCCCCACGACGTCTGCATGCACATGCCTTGCTCCGATTTCAGTGGCATGCGTGTGCGCGCGTTATGTGCAACTGGGATGGGGCGACCCCGATTTCCTGTTGTCGGGATTTTGGTGGTCGGGCCCGATAGATCGGGATTTATTTTCCTGGTCAGGAAATTTTCACCTGTCAAGTGGGGGCTGTAGTAAAATGGGCAAAGCAGTGTGGATTTTGGCACAGTTGCCAAATTTTGATCACTGCTGATGTCAGGAAGAACCACATTCAAGTCAAATAAGTAATAGAATATGATTTCAGAGCAGCACATCGCGCTCAGGTTCATCAACAGTTATATTCGTGCTCGCTGGAAGCTTAAGCGTGTAGCAGTCCACAGCACCCAAACCACTTCATCTCCAACCAGCTGCCACACGCATTATCATCGCTATTACTGCAACTTGAACCAGCGACCGCTACGACTTAAGCATACATCAAGCGAAATGTTGTGGTAAGGTCTGGGCTCGCGTGAGTGAGTGCTGGACAGATGTGCCCTGCAATTGAACTCGTCGGCACGAGCTGCAGCTCCGCTTCGTGACCATATGCATCCGCAATACCGTGCCTTTTTTTTACATCTGCATCAATAATTAGTGGTTGTATAGTGTGCCTCTGAATGAAGTACTGCGACACGACGCTTACCGCCTTGTCGCACGTACGCGCGCATGTCAAAGCAGGCCTTGCCGGCGGTAACTATCGGTCACAAAGTCACGTACCGCGCTCGTACACACGCGGTCGTGCGCTAGAGTCACGTACCGCGCGGG
>JALKAD010000036.1:77771-105346 GCA_024500015.1 Ulva compressa | reverse complement strand
ATGGGAGGCTCTGCCCCTGCCCACGCTGGAGGAGGCCCCCCAGAACATAGCCCAGACAGAGGAAGGCCGCGGCTCGTCCCGCAGGCAAGGCGGCCGTTCCCGCAAGCGGCCCGGCCCAAGAGCAGCCGCAGCCACACCTGAAGAGGATGACTTCCGGCCAGCCTCTGATAAGCGGCGTAGGAAGAATGGACCACCAGCCCAGGCCACTCGGAGGCTCACGCGGGGGCGTGAGGGTGCAGCGACCGGTGAGGACTTCAGGGGCACCGGAGCTAATGGGAGCGACAGGAACCACCGGGCACAGCAGAGGAAAGCTAAGAGAGCGGCGCTTGATGAGGCTGCTGGTGAGGAGGGGGCAGGGGGGGCTGCTGCTGCGGCACAAGACGACGGCGGGCCAGCGGCCGACGGCGAGGAGGCCGCTGATGAGGCTGCTGCGGGTGAGGAGGGGGCAGGGGGGGCTGCTGCTGCGGCACAAGACGGCGGAGGGCCAGCGCCCGACGGCGAGGAGGCCGCTGAAGAGGCTGCTGCGGGTGAGGAGGGGACAGGGGGGGCCGCTGCTGCTGCACAAGACGGCGGGGAGCCAGCGGCCGACGGCGAGGGGGCCGCCGAAGAGGCTGCTGCGGGTGAGGAGGGGTCAGGGGGGGCCGCTGCTGCGGCACAAGACGGCGGGGAGCCAGCGGCCGACGGCGAGGAGGCCGCCGAAGAGGCTGCTGCGGGTGAGGAGGGGTCAAGGGGGGCTGCTGCTGCGGCACAAGACGCTGGTGAGCCACCGGCCGACGGCAAGAGACCAAGTGAAGAGGGAGGGCAGCAGGGGGAAGGGGTCGGAGACGTGGCGGTCCCGGCAGACACGGGAAAAGGTAGTGCCAAGGCTGGGGGGCCCTGCTGAGGCTGCTGCTGTGAGAGTGGGAGGGCGGCTGGATAAGCGCGGATGGGATGATCTCATCGCGGTTATTGCTAGCCACCGCCGGGGTGGTATATGCCCTCACTACATCGTCTGCGGCACATGCAGTATTTGCAACAGTTCACGATACGCAGGTGTTGGAGTGTACAGGCGATATGATCACTGTTCGATGTGTTTGTAATACCTCCTCGAGACCATTGTCCGGACAGGCGAGCCCCGGTCTAGCAACGGCACTGTGTCACCCAGCCAGCCTTCCGAAACGCAATTTCAGGTAGCAGATAATAGCGCTATGCTGTACTCGACAAACGCAGCAGCGGGATGTTACATGTCAGCGTGTCACTGGAAGGCAGTACCACCAGCCTGACCCGCCTAAGGCCCGCTCTATTGGCCGGTCAGGCCGGGCAGGCGTACACTCGAGATGCACAATACCTGTCCAGCCCGTGACACCACTGGCCACCACTCCCTATGCCTCCTGTTCGGGGGGCAGCGGCTGTACATCAAACATGAACACCGTCCCGGCATCAGTCCGGCCGTACGACACACGTGCAGCAGGCTGTCTCTGGGTCGTCGTGCATGCAATTACCCTGAGTCCGAAATGGCACTACATCGACAGTGCGACAACCCTCCTCATTCACCGATGGGGTGGCCGGCGAGGACAGAAAGGCCTTCCACATCCACTGCTCTTCAGGCTCGAAGTGGGGATCGTAGGGATCAAGCCTGGTATGGCTGAGGCTGCTGTCCCACTGTAGGTCGCCGGCAAAGACGCGACAACCCTCGATGTTGGGCTCCAGGCTGAGATCCGGCAGTAGCAAGTCCCTGCATGCCACAGTGCCTGCGATTGGACAGGCTCGAGGAAGTGGGCCGCAGCAGGTTCAGACTGTGAGGCAATGCGGTTTCACTTGCTGGCAAGGTGGCAAGGACGGACCTGGGGAGGTTGTCTCGGTTGAGGCAATGCAGTTTCACTTGCTGGCAAGGTGGCAAGGACGGACCTGGGGAGGTTGTCTCGGTTGGCGTCTGGTCGGGGAGGGGTATCATTGCTGGTGTACACGGCCTGTGCCAGGAGTCCTAGCCACTGCAGGTCGCTGATCTCCTCGTGGGCTTGTCCGATGATAGCGGTTGCCATGGACCTTACGTCCGCCATAGTCGCAAACATATGGTGCCGATGTTTGAAAACCAGCCTCATATGGAACACCTGGTTGGACGCCCAACGCAAGTTCTCCGTCCGGAGCGCCACCACCTCGAACTCTTCACGGGAAGTCCCGTGCCGACTACCCATCTCCCTGAGACACAGGTCAATGAACGCTGGCACGCCCTGGTAGGCCCAAGCCGCATACTCCTGAGCATTCCGAGGACCCCCCCCCTGTCCAGGCACATCGTGGGACGTCCCATACAGCTGGAAGTACAAGTGGAGTGGTGATAACGTTGGCAGCACTTCCCACACAGGCGGGCATCGGTCGAGGTGGAGTGTAGTTTCCTCATCTATCCGACTGCGGAGGCCCATGCCCCACGCGAGCAGCATACACCACACATACTTCCTTTCCCCTGAGTAGGGTGGCTTCGGGCCACCGGCCGGCAGTGCAAAGGGAAATGGCCACCGCGCCACTACGGTGGGATCCACGCGGTGCCAGTCTCGCCCACGCTCCAACTCGCGCGGGAAAGCTGCCTCAGTGAAACTACCTAGTTCGTAGTCTGCCTCCCTGATGGGATGTATGGACCTGTTGCGCATGGGTCGCTCCATTGACTGGCAGCAAGGTCGACGTAAGCAAAGCACCCGGTGAAGCTCGGATCAAGCGCAAAGCGGCATATGATGATGCTATAAAACAACATGCCTCTACCATAGGATATGAGCCCACAGACACCAAAGCTGGGCGTCTAGCTCCGCGGCCACCGAGCGACGGTGGTGACGAGTGGCCACCGGATTGTCGCGGCAGGGGCTTGCACGCGCACACACGTTCACGACGTTCAAATCCCTATAACGCCCACGGATGAATATGCAGCTGCCAGCTAGACGATTGCAGACAGTGATGCAACTCCAGTACACAGCTTGTTTACGTTGACCTTTCCCACGGCGCTGTCGCGCACGACGACGACTGCAAGGCGGTGCCCGACAATCACCACTACTGGCCTGTATGCTTTCTTACGTGGAAACAACTTTACCATATGTTATGTTAGATACTGGCAATCTGTGCCTCTATACGTCACAGTGTGTTCGGTATCGGTGGTTTGCCCGATGGCAGCTACCAGGAGTTCGCCGAGCCTGCTGCGAGCGGGTTGCCGGCTCCACACCGGCCTATTAATCAGATTTTACTCTCTTGTACGACGTGAGGCAAGTTCAGTGCTTCAAGCCGGAAGCCTGGAGGCTGCGAGCTCCGGTTGTTGCCACTCCTTCAAGATCGTCGACTGCGTTGTGACCCCGCCATCCAACTAGCGGGCAGGTGACTTACATCCCTTTTAAGATCATATGAACTGTTCATGTAGCAGTGCTCTGCTATTGCTGCCATCTAGCACGCTCGATGTGGCCCATCCGGTTGCGCATTGGTAGCTACCATGATACCGCCTGTCCTACGAGCGACGGGCCGGCTCAACATGCGGCTAGATCTTTAAGCTTTGACTCTCTTGGTCGATGTTATGCCAGTCCGATTAGTGACGCCGAACGTATGCGGGCCGGGAGCTCCGGTTGTTGCCACTCCGTCGAGATCGTCGGCTGCGTTGCAACCCTCCAAATACCGTGCAAGTGACTCACATCCCCATCTAAACACCTAGTTTGTGTTAGTGCAGCAGCGCTGTGATCCTGCTGCATTGTAGCATGCTAGATGCGGGTGTCCAGAACCTGTGGATTGAGTGCACCCGTTGCCGGAGAGTACACGGTCAAGTGCCCTGTGCTGCCAGATCTACCCTTGCTAGATACCTCCTCTTTTAGGTACAGCTGCCCCATGGGGGATGATACTCACGACTGAAGCAGGGGGGGGCCGGTGGACCTGAGAGGTGGGTGTTCCCGAACTGCCCCGTTCGGACACCCACCGTTCCAGCACTTAGACAAAACACGGGTGCCACGTTGCACATGGTGTCCGAACGGCCCCGTTCGGACACCCACCGTTCCAGCACTTATACAAAACACGGGTGCCACCTTGCACATGGTGTCCGAACGGCCCCTATTGCACACCAACCGCTACGGAGGCACCGCCACCTGCCTTTTCACTCTCAAGTGCGTCAAGTGCTTAGTGTCGCCCTCGTGTACACATTCAGTGCAAGACAAACATACATGAGTAGTCCACCTCACATGCTGGGGTTATGGTGTGTGGAACTTGTGATCGCTGTCCATTCCACGAGGTGCACCTGACCTGCTGTTAACATGTTGCCGTTGTACAGACATCTTGCAACCCCATCAATGGGCATCCAATCCATGTACAATCTTGACATTCCGATGTGTCGAGGTCTCCACTGTCAGGTGGCAAAGCTACAACATTCATTGGCCAGCAATGGTGATCTCTCCCACACAGTGTCTACGTAGTCACTGTGTATACTAGTATACTTGAACGTCCTATATGTGCCAGAGTATATCCTCCTGACCCGAGCAGTACGTCCCCGATGACATCCCGATGACGTCACTGCCTATGCAAGAGCATATCCTCCTGACCCGAGCAGTACGTCCCCGATGACATCCAGATGACGTCATCATCCACGCACAAACACGGTGACGTCATGTGCATGCAAGCACACAACCAGTGACGTCATCTGCATGTGAGCCGCCCCCCTCGCGCCGACAGTGACGTCATCAAGATGTCCCGCCTGTGGGTCATCCGGATGTCCCCCTGCCACGTGCATTATGCCATGGTGACGTCATCCCCAGCCGGACGTCACGGGCTGACGTCATCCTGGCGCCCTTGTCTCCCGAGGACGGGGTTGGGACCGCTAAATGACGTCACTGTCGAGTCACGATGACGTCCTGGGTGCTTTTTGCCCCGAGCGTCCCCGGAGGACGTCCTCCTCCGACTGGCAGCATCGTCCTAGTGTCTCCACCCCCCAGGAGAACCAGCCCAGCCGCCCCCCATCGACACAGCCGCACCAGACATCACTAAGGACCACCTACAACATGTCCTCGGCAACCTTCCCAACTCCTCTGCGCCCGGCCTGAGCGGCTGGACGTACGAACACGTCAGATCCGCCGCATCCGCCAGCACCGATGCCAGAGACGCCATTCTCCGCCTCATCAACCAGATCATCGGCGGCCAGTTCCCGCAGGTGACAGCCCTCCTCAGCACCAGACTCGTCCCCATTCGCAAGCCAGACGGCGGCATCCGCCCCATCGCCGTCCAAGAAGTCTGGGTCCGCATCGCCAGCCTCTGTGCACTCAGAGCATGCAGCGAAGTGGGCACCAGCCTTGCCCCATTGCAGGTTGGTGTCGGTGTCTCCGGCGGCGCTCAGACCATGGGCCATGCGCTCTCGTCTGCCGCTGTTGGGGATCTCGACACCGTCATCCTGTCAGTGGACTTCAAGAACGCATACAACTCCATCCACACCCAGTCCATGCTCGACGCAGTCCACCAGCGCGCCCCAAAGCTCCTCCCATATGCCATATGGGCCAACACAGCACCAACCCAGCACCATGTCATAGGCGCCCCACCAGGCACAGCCCCGATCACATCGACCAGAGACCCCGCCGACGCAGCCCTCCTCGCCTACGCCGATGACTGCAGCATCCGCGGCACCGGCGAACCCATCATCAAGGCCTTCAACACCCTGGAGGAACGCGCCCTCCCGATCGGCCTCCGCATCGGCCGCGAGAAGAGTGGAGCCACATCCATGGTCGATCGCGACGCGGCCCAGGCCGTGGCCGACGCCACAGGCGTGCCGATGCGCCCACACGGCATCACCTGCGCAGGCACGCCCATCGGCCACACCCCCTACGTCAAGGACTACTGCGACCGCCGCGCGACAACCGCATGTGCGAAGATTGATCGACTCCTCTCTCTCCCCCTGCCTGCCCAGGACAAGTTCCTGCTGCTCCGCGGCTCTGTGCAGCTTGCCCTTACCCACCTAGTCCGCGTCGTCGCGTGGGACTCGGTCAAAGGGGCAGTGCAGCAGCTGCAAGACAGAGTGATGGCGGCGGCGCGGGAGATCATGAACCACCCGCACATGCCCGCCGTCGCCGAGGAGCAACTCCGGCTACCGCTACGCCACGGCGGATTCGGCCTCATGGACATCACGGAGCTCGAGGCAGATGCAGCCTATCTGTCCAGCGCCGCGCTGGCGCATGACGCCATGCGCGATGGCCCCCCCGACTTCCGCCCATTCGCTGACGGCGAAGTCGCCGAATTCCTACAAGAAAAATGGACAGCGCTGCGTGCGGCGATGCCGCCGGAGGCCGACCGGGGCCCAGAGGAGCTCGACGACATCTTCATCGCCACTGGCCTTCCCGGTATGAGTAGAAAAGTGACCAGGGCAGTAGCGCAGACACGGCACGACGCGCTGCTGCAACAGCTGGGCAGCACCCCAGGTGGTGCAAAAGACCTTGCGCGCATGCGCAGCTGCGCCTGTCGTGTTGCCTCACTGTTCCTGGATTCCCTCCCAACCAACCGCATGCTGACTCTGAATGATGGGGATTTTGTGCATGGGATGCGGTTCAGGGGTGGACTTTCCCCCCTGCCACCATTAGATGGGGAAGTTATATGTGATTGCAATGCTCGGGTGAAGCCCGGCGACGTAGATCATGCCATGACATGTCGACACAATGCCGACTGCTGGACGTTGCGCCACAACATTGCCATTACGGCTTGGCGCCGTCGAGTAAGAGCGGTAGGGGTGTCCACATCAATTGAGCCTGTGATGCGCAGCCTGGACAGACGCTACAGGGACGACAGTAGGGGGGACATCCTTGCGAATGGCCCAGGCGTAGATGTGTATGTGCTAGATGTCAGCTTCATCCACCCATCTGGGGTGGCTGTGGTGGGGAAAGCATCGGGGGAAAAGGGGTACGCGGCCGAAGTTCGCGAAAAATTCAAACTCAACAAGTACAAAGAGAGTGTGCAGGGATCGTACAAGGTGGTGCCGGTTGTACATGAGACATATGGCAGACTAGGGTCGCATGCCATGCAGTACCTCAACAAGCTGGCAGTGTCGTTGGTTGGGCCACTCGACAAGCGAGCGAAGGCTCGCTGGATTGAGAATTCCCTGCGGGAGTTCAGTGCGGCGACAGTGAAAGGCAACGGGTTTGTGATCAGAAAGACCATGTCCAGGGTAGCACGGCTCACGGGTGCGCAGTTCGTGCCAGGTGATCGCCTGGCCGGCTCGCATCTGCTGAGTAGCATGTGAGTCTAGAACCTAGTTGTACATTCGCTTGGTGCACTGGCTCGGAGCCCCTCGATGTAAGAGTACATACATCAATATCAAAGTTCAGCAAGAGCCCGGCAGCCCAGCAGCCCAGCACAACCCAGCAGCCCAGCACAAGGCGATGGAGAGTGACGGAGAGTGATCCAGGAACCTGCACATGCAGCAGCAGCAGCAGAGGCATCCACCAACCAACCAAAACAAAACTGGAGCAAGCGTCACAACAAGCAAGCAAGCCAGCAACTGAATCCAAGCAAGTGGCTGGCAGCAAGCAGCAGCTGTCAACACTCAATCAACCACCAGGTCTTAGAATGTGATGAGCATGGTCATACCCTGGTTTGATTTCTAGCTTCCGCCCTCGTTGTAGGGCTGCAGCCCCTCCTCCGTGTAACCCATTCGTCCCTGCAGGTCTGAAAATGCATAGCTGTGTCACACAAACTCCACTGGGACCTGCGCGCGGAACGTACACCGCAGCTGCGGTGTACGTGCAATGGTTGTCGTCGAATTTCATGCATATGCAGACAGGGCGCAGGTGCGCTCAGGATTGCAGATCAAGCATACGCATGTGTCAGCGCGCCAACGTCAGCCGCTAGCCGGCTGGTGCGCCATGGTGAGCCAGCTGGGCTATGCGTCTTGTTGGATATTGGAAGTCTGCTGCGGTTGATGTGGAAGCGCCCACCACTCATGCAGTCTGTTACTGTACATGTCACGGCAGCGCTGCTCGAGCTCGATCGCGAGCCGGCTGCTGACAAGTGTCTACACACCGCATCCACAGTGGACTCCGCACGCACCTGCCAGCACGCAGTCGACACCGACAGTCAGCTGACTGGCCGGCCCACCTTCGGCCCGGGGCGCAGGGTTTCCATGGTGTTGCATTCCATCATGATCACGTTTGGTTCGCTCAGGCCAAGCAGTTCGGACTGTAGCATGTTCACGGCGGGAAAGTTGCTCGATGTCTACACGACGAGGGTATGGATCCGGCATGATCACCGAATGTTCAGTCTATTTGCACTGCACACCCATGGGTGGCCACTCGTGATTCTACCGTATGCGTTGTCTGCAATGATAACCCAACATCATAGTTGTGCATTCCTTCAGACCTCACACACAGTTCCCAATCCAGGCAGAGTATGCGAGTGCATGATGGCCCGCATGGCGAACAGCTGAGACCAGTCCTGCATGACGCAGCCGAGCACGTGGTATTCGAACGGCCGCAGATGCGGGCATGCGGCGCGCCGCGCGCTTTGTGGTGCGATGATGCTTATAGCATGTTCAACGACGAATTCATGACGCGTGGCGGAGTGTTTCCAAGTTCCGCATGCTGTGCATCTGCAGGCATATCACTCAAGGGCGAATCGCAGCTGGAGCTCGCAGCTCCGCTGTGCAAGGGTAACGTATGCCAACCTTGAGGTGATCATTTCTTATGAAATGCACGGAAATGGAGGTATATCACAGCCTCACCGAGGCTGCAGGAGTCAGGATGGCCATGGCAGCAGATCCATACGCTGGCAGCGCCACCGACAGCACTTGAATCCCGCCGACAGCACTTGAATTCTACAATGTGCAAGCAAGGCTACTAATAGTAGGTGCAAATTTCCACTGGTTTAAAGACCCCTGCACAACAGATCATCAGGGGCGAAATTTTCAAACCAGTTAGTTGCTTATACCGTCAGGGTTTACCGTGATGTGATGTGATGCCCACTGATGCCCGATTGTGTGGCCATGGGGTACAGGCCTAGGGGGGGTCGTCTCCCGTGTGCAGACAGGTGTTAGTGTTACACGGAGATGAACGCAAGAGCCCGGCAGCGAGGGCGACAACAGGAAAGGAGACGGCCAAAACCCCCGAAAGCAGACAGCAACAAGCAGCAACTGTCTCAGGTGAAAAGCCATAACGAACCGACACAGCCGACACAACCACACCCACGCATCCACACACACGCGCACTCCCGCACGCCACCACCGCGGCACCCACGCCACAGCCGCACACAGCAACCACCAGCCACAATGAGTACTACCGCCCAGCCCAGCAAACCCGGCCACCACCGACCCCCCAACAGCAGCACCCCCACTACAGCCGGCCCCGCTCGAGCACTCCGCCACGGGCCCCCCGCCCATGAGAGCCCGAGGGCGCACGCCCCCCGCAGCGCAGGGCGCACCAGCCCTCCCCCTACGGCTGCCCGGCAGGAGCCTGAGGGCGGGACGCGCAGGGCACTGGCGGCGTCGCATCGCTCTCCCCTCGGCAGCCCACGGCCACCCGCGGGAAGGCAGGGCGGGCCAACACGACGAGACGTACGCGTGGGGCCGGCCTGCGCCGCTGCAACCGCGGCCCCCGGTCCATCACGGCGGCCAGCGGCAGCCTACAGTACGTCCGACGGGACAGCGTGGCTAGGCACCACCGCCAGGCCTGCCAGCCGCATGCGCAGCAGAGCCGCATCGAGGACCTGGCGTGTCACACCACGGCACGGAGTGGTGGAGAGCTCGCACATGGCATTCTGCAAGAACGCTCGCCTGGACACGGCCCCCGAAGCCGCAGCGAAGTCAGCGATCTTATGCAGACAGCTTTGTAGGCAGATGCTCCCGTGCAAATTATCCTCTTAGTGGGAAGCCCACTCCACTGCAAAATCTGGAGAATCTGGGGTGGGAGGGGGGGTGTTGGTCAACCTGCAGTGCACTTTGGCATCTTCCATAGGCCAGCGACACACGGTGGGAAACACAGCAGACACTCAACTACTCCCACGTCCACCGTGGGCATAGCCCTTCTTAGGGGCGATTTCTGTAATCAAGGTGAAATCTAGACACAAAGCGCACTGTAGCGCATGCACTGGCACGCGCACGCCAGCCCGTTTCTGTAATCACAGTTGTAATACGTTTGTGTAACTCCCATGGTTTATGCCTCATGCATCTGCGCCCCTCGTGAAGCTGGGCTGGTCCCACCGCACTTCAAGTTCAGCTATCACCGGGATGTCCCGTGCGGCACAGCATGCCACGCCTGACAGCACCACTCCCCCACCTCAAGGCCGCACCAACTTCTGGCGCACCAGGTTTTGCGCTGTGAACAAACACTGGGCGCAGGAAACACCAAAGCAGCGCATACACTCATGTCTTCACCCAGCACAACAGGGTGATATTTAGGGCAGTCAGGAAACGTATGAATTCGTGAAATGTTCATACTGCCGTAACCGTAATCACCGTAATCACCGTATGAGCCGTATAATCAGCCGTATAACAGTATAAATGTGCCGTAAGCAGTACAACTGTGCCGTAAGTAGTACAATTATGCCGTATCACTGGAGGACTGCGCCGTAGGACAGTATGATTGTGCCATATGCACACCGGGGGACAATACGCACATTGACATTCCGACACGATATCTCACCAACATGCAGCTCTATATATTTGCACTTGTGCACTCAGCCCTACTCTACACGTACATCACTTTCACGTGTATCCCGGGTGACAGGATCATTCTGCTGAATAAATATCAACTGCTCGGCTCGTTCCAAGCCCAGTGAATTGCGATTTGGCACGAAAGTTGCACCCCACTTGCTCCAGTTCCGCTCAGCCGCATCTGGTCTGACAAGGCATTGTTGAAGAAGTCTGCACGAGCACTTAACGGCTCCACTTGCACAACTGTGCGGCCTCTCTGCTTCACCTTAGTTCCTCACAACCTTACGCATTTGCTCAGAGGTATTCTCGTTATTAGGCTGCGCATCGCTCAAAGCAAGGTCCGCGTACACCGCGACAGAGGCGCCCTCGGCAATTTCAGTCTGTTCGTCGTCGTGCATACTCGCTACAAGGCATCAGACGACAATTTGCTGTACATAGTAGATTTATTCTGTGCGCATGGCTATTCATAGCTAGGCCCGCGTGCGGTAATTTTGAACTTACGTGAGTGGCTAAGGGGTTCAATGCCAGGTCACCGTATGCACCGTAATCAAGCCGTATGAGCCGTACAAAAATCAGCTAATTATACGGGTATGATCGTATGAGTATGATTATACCGTATGTGCATACTCATACGTTTTGTGACTGCCCTAGTGATATTACATATCTGGATGATCTGTGGTGATCTGCTATGCCACGCAGCAAAAAAAACACACACACAAACTTATCCATGTATGAGGAACCAGCAGTGGGCTGAGCTGAGATGCCGCACTGCCACATGATCTCAAGGCAAGGTGCCCACTGCATCGGCTGCTGACCTGTACATGCGGCCTTGGTGATATGATCAGTGGGCTGCGCTGTCGAATCACTGCATTTCACGAAAGCATTTCACGATTTGGCAGGGCTGGGCTGGCACGACACATCTATGCGGTGCTCATCTCACGCGAGGTGCTCCTCTCACGCCCGGTGGTCCTCTCACGCGCGGTGCTCCTCTCACGCGCGGTGCTCCTCTCACGCGCGGTGCTCCACTCACGCGCAGTGCTCCTCTCACGCGTGGTGCTCTGATAGCATGCGTCAGCGACGCAGGATCGCGCGATGCATACGGTGGGTGAGGCCCTCAGGCAGAGAGACCAAACCCTAAAGCATGCAACCCTGAAGCACCCGTGTGGGGCAGAGGTACGCCTGCGGGTGCGGATGTCCACGATGGCTGCAGCCACTGTGCGGACGCGCCACCGCCGACGCTTCTGCCGCAGAGAGGTCGCTGGAGGTGGCCCCGGCGGGCTGTGCTGGGGCGGGTGGCGTGACGTACGGGGTGGGTGTGGCTTCAGTGGCTGGGGTGTGTACTGGACGCGTACGCAGGCATCCGCAGCATGTCGTGTGCTCCGTGCCGCAAGCTGAGTGCTGACATTGCAGGTGCGCCGAGGCGCCAGAGCGCAAATCATGCTGAGTCACGTCATGCCGAGTCATGGTCGGCACCGCAAGCTTTGAGTGGCAGCGATCAACGGCGTGGGTGGCCGCAGGGGGCCACAGCACTCACCGTTTCAGGCGTGCCAGCTCCAACAGCCGACGCGGACGACACGCCCCCGAATGCCTTCACGCGTGAGATCGCCTTGAACCCTGCCGTGCCTGCTGGCCCTGCACGGTGTGCTGTGGAGTCTGACAGCGCATCTGCCGACGTTCAGCCCTCCTGCGCAGCACGCTCCAGCACAGCACGTTGCTGCGAAGCATGCTCGCAGCCCTTCCCGACGCTGACTGAACAGTGCGGCCCGCCGCTCTGATGGCAGCATCACCCTGCAGCCACTCAGCCGCCGCACCTGCCTGCTTGTCCCTCTGTTGTGCAGGCGAGGCAGAGCGCGCGGCATGTTGCCGGCAGCCCCATGCTGCGGGGCATCGTGCTGTTCCGAGTCGTGACATGGTGAAGCGCTCCGTTATGGGGGCCCGGCGGCCGGTGGTGAGCGGAGGCAAGGTGCCACGGCCGGAGCGATGCTGCTGTTCCCGCGGCAAAGTCAAAGGCAGGCGCGCTCGCATCGGCTCTGGGCAGGGTCGCGACTGGGAGCACCGGGATGTACGGCAGATCTTCCTGCAAATGCATGGTCGCTCGTTATAGCTCAGGCATGGACGCATGGGCTATTTGAATCTACCTGAGTACTCGCGAGTGGGCTCGGACATACCCAGCATGATATCGGTAAGAGTGCAGTGTGAGGCGGTCCGCGTGCGGTGTGGTCCGTGCGGTGTGCTGCACTAAGCGGCAGCGTTAAGAAAGCACAGCACACAACGCATGTGTGAAGTGCCGGGCAGGTGGAGCCTGCTTTCAGCCTTCCCAATCAAGATCGTCTCATATAGTCTGATGCGACCCGGTGCAGAGAAGGACATTGCTTCATCTGTGCGATCTTTGCAAGGGGCGATCAGGCATGCTGTGGCCAGCTGGGACATGCTGTGGCCAGCTGCGACACGGCACTCACGCGGCAGCTCGCTGCGGCACGCTGCGGGCCGTCTTTGGCTCGCTGCGGCACGCTGAGGCACGCTGAGGTATGCTGCGGCATGTGGGTCAAGATAAGGCATGCTATGGCAGGCTACGACACACTGCAGCATGCTTCGGCATTCTGCGGCATGGTGCGGAATGCTGTGGCATGCAGTGCAGCGGAGCACACCGGCGAGAGTGCATCTGGGTTCTCACTCACGTCGGTGCTGAGGAGCAGGTAGTGGTCCAGACTCACCACAAAGCGGCTGCCACCCCGGGCCGGCGCCTCAGATCTGGTCACCACAGCGCCAACATGGCTGCAGATGAGGCAGCCTGCTGGGATGTTCACAGCACAGCGCACACCCCAGCCCTCCGGCCGCGTAGTGCCGTCGGGATTCTGGTGGAGGAGGAGCTGCAGCGGCAGGAACGTGCTGCGTGCTGTGACCCTGCACATGCACTCTGCTTGGGTGCTGTGGGTTTGGAGCGGTGGCATGTGTGAGCGCGTGGGGTGTTGCACCGTGATACATCCAGACCCCCGGCGTGAATGTAAAAGTAGTCCGGGCTGTCGGTGTCTCTGCGTGCTGCGTGCTGTGCGATGGCCGCAACGGCTGCGCGTGCTTGTGTACTACTGCCCTCGAGGATCGACCACGCGAAGGCTTACTCATACAGCCGCCTCGGCAGATCTAGGGAAAGCAGCAGATGTAGGGGGCACAGCAGCTCTGGCGACCGTGCGAGAGCATGTTTGCAGTGACGAGGGTGGCAGAGTATCAGAGGTAAAAAGCGCACGACTTGAGGGGGCAGCTGCAGCCGAGGCGGCACTCAAAGAGGGGCACGTGCGGGCCGCCCGGCCTGAGGTGGCCGCGCTTGCCGACGCGCACCACACATGGCTGCAGCAGGCTCTGCGCCACTGCATGCAGACACTGATCTTTCATCGTCGGACGTGCTGCGCGCGTTGCTGCGCATCACCAAAACAGGGTGCGTGAGAATCGCGCGCGTGGTGGGATGCTGGCCTTCAATTGACAGAGGGGGAGTACTGGCCAGTGGCCACGCTGACAGGGTATGCTGTGTGATGGGACTGCGGCAGCGGACGTATGGTGCCACATGCATGGACGTTGTAATGACGGGAGAATGCGCGTGACGCGATGGAGCACATTGCATCGGATGGCGATCCACGCTGACGGTGCGCAGCGGACATGAACATTGGACTACGTGCTTGGCGTGACCCTGAGATCGATTGTCGCCCCAGCAGCGCACGCCGAGTGAAGGAAGCTGGTAACATCACCAAAACACGTGCAGGGTGTTCTGAAGTGAGTCACTGCCACTACTGAGTGCAACTGTGGTCTGCAGGGCTGTCTGACTGCATGCTGTGTATGCTGTGCATGTGCCAGCAACGGGATGCGAGCGACGCAGATACAGCACAGCGAGACAGGTTACGCAAGCAGCGCGGCTGGACGAGCAGAGAGGCTTGCAATTGACGAGCAGCGTCTGCAGCAGGCAGTGCTGGCCGTGCTGAGTGCGCAGTTCTTGTGTTGAACGGAGATGAACGCAAAGCCCGGCAGCGAGGGCAACAGCAGGAAATCAGGCGACCGAAACCGCCGCAAGCAGGCAGCAACAGGCAGCAGGCAGCAGGCAGCAGGCAGCAGGCAGCAGGCAGCAGGCAGCAGGCAGCAGGCAGCAGGCAGCAGGCAGCAGGCAGGAGGCAGCAGCAGGCAGCAACAGGCAGGAACAGTCCCAGGCAAAAAGCCACATCGAATCGGCACACCTGACACAACCACGTGCACCAGTTCTTGTGCTGGCACGCATGCATGGACAGCCGCATCGCTGCAAGCAGGCACGTGAGTGCAGCACTGTGGCCCTGCCCGCTGGGCAGTGCCCAGTGTGCAGCGGAGGCCTCTTGAAATGGTGCTTCAGAAAGCAAGCTAGCTGACTAGAGCGCACCGTCCTCTGTGGCGTATGTGCCTTGGCAGCTGGCCCAAATGTCCGCGGGGCGGGACGGCGGGTACACCGCATCCAGGACGGGCCGGCGTCGTCGGCAGCGCAGCATATGGTTCGTGACGTATATGAAGCCGGGGGGAAACAGCGGCGGCGGGCTGGCGCTGCTGTCGTGCAGGCCGGTAGAGTTGTCAATGTCGGCTGGGAGGGGTGTGCCTCGGCGCCGCCGCTGAAGTCGCCGCAGCGGCCGCGCTGCTGGGCCTGCAGTGTGCTGCAGTGGGTCAGCAGGAGAACATTCGTGCTGTAAGATAGCAGCTGCACGGAGATAAACCAGCGCCACTGCAGCAACGGCAGGATGGACGCAGACACATGAGCACAGCGCTCATCACAGACAAGACAGGTGCGCAAAGCAAGTGAGAATGGCTGTTGCAGGAGGCTGATGCATAGCAGCCAGGCTGCGGCAGAGGTGCTTGGCATGATGAGGAGGGCGCGTGGGCAGGTATGGGATTCCGACCGGCTTTGAGAAAGGGCCAACGGCAGACTGGGCACAGCAGCAACCATGTCGCATCCCGCCCGCTATGCGAGCTCACACGGTACAGTCGCAGCAGCCGGATGTGGAGGCCTGCCCGGGTGGCACAGCACACAGTGGGCAGCGCACCTCCACAGCTTCCCGCAGTTGACGAGTCATCACCGCGAGGCTGCTCGGCTTCCGGAAGACGCGCCACTGGCTGCGCTGTACCACGTCTCTCGGCAGCACAAGCGCGGCCGCAGTGCGGCCTCTGTTGGCGGCTGCAGCTTCCACTGCAGCTCGAGATGGCGGCGCGCCCATGAGCGCTCGGCACGTGCCTCATCAGCAATCTCATCTGCACCCAGAGTCCTCTGCACGCTGCTGTCGGGTGTGGCGGCGGAGTGGGCAAGTGTCGCTTGGCTCAGCGGAACCTGCACATTCTTGTACTTGTCACACCAAACTGCCTCGGCTGCCTGCTGGTTCTGATGCGCCTGGTATTATGCGGCGGTGAACGCTGCGTGCTATGTGGGCTATGCAACGCAGAGGCCGTGATGGGATTGCATGCCACCTGGCGCCTTCATCTCGGAGGGCGGCGCGCGGTGCGGTTGTGGCACGCCATGGCATAGGACAACACCGGTAAGCACATGCATGCAGTGGCGCCCGTACGCATGTGCATGTCTACCATGCATGTTATCAACATGCACATGGCTCGGGACTACTGGCACGGCGCATACTGGGCCATCACAGGCTCACTCGGCCAAACTGCCGCGCACCCACGGGCAGCCCTGGCAGCTCCATGCATGTTGGCAACGCAAGGGCATTCCAGCCCAGCACACAGCACACTGCGGGACTCAGCAGCACCCAAGCAGCTGCACCTGTATGGCATGCTGTGGATAAAATGTGTGGGGGGATGCCTAGCTCATACCTGCATCCGCCGCCGATCGTGCCGCGATCATCTCCGCCGCTTTCCCGGCTGCAGCGTCACCCGCCTCGTCAGCCTCGGCCGGACACGCATCACGCAGCGGCGCCGATCACCACTCTGCCGGTAGCATGCCCCATGATCACAGACGCCGGGCATCTGCACCCTGCCGACCACCACCTGAACGTGACGGAGCGGCCGCGTCTGACGCACTGCTAGCCACACCGCCATGAGCGCTTCTGCGTAACCCCCTCACCTTCAAGGCACATACTGTGCCTCTTCTCCGCCAGCGCAATCAGCGCCTTAGCCTCGGCAGTTGCCGCTTCAGCCGCATGCAGCGGCTGCATGCCATGTCCCCGTCCGCTGTCCTTGTCCGCGGCGTCTCGGCAGTTGCCGCTTCAGCCGCATGCAGCGGCTGCATGCCATGTCCCCGTCCGCTGTCCTTGTCCGCGGCGTCGCGCCGATCGCACAGCAAGCACGGCCGGCACTTGCGCACCGGGGCCGCCACGCTGCGGCCGGCACGCGGTGGCGCTGCCGCCTGTGCGCTACCCACTGCCGTCTGTTGCACCGGCGCCGTGGTGCCGCACGACCAGTCCACGCGCTGATCGTGAAACTCACACAGATAGCAGGGCGGACCCTTGTGCACCCCTGTAGCCACCTTCTGGGGCCGCTCCGCGACGTGCACGCCCCGGCCTGCGTCTGTCACTCCGCAAGCCTCACTTCTGCTTCTGGCGATTGCTCGCTTGGTCCCCTGCTTTCTCCTGGTGGGCACGTGTGGCTACCTGGGGTGCCACATCATGATGCATCCTCAATTGTTAAAAGCCATCATCACCAGAGCGTCGTCTGTTGCACCGACGCCGTGGTGCTGCAATGAGCGCCGCATCGCTGGGATGCTCTTCAACATCCTTTTCTGCGCCACACGACGTGACAGCTTCACAGACCACATGCAGTACTGCTTCCGCGCGAGCGACACCCTCCGTTCGCACACATGCGCGCACCAGTCGGTGCCGCCTCCTGCGGCCTCAGTCCTGTGCCATCCCCTGCCGCTCGCCCTGCGCTACCATGGCCGCAGGACTGGCCCATGGCCAGCAATTGCCGCAGGCGCTGACTGCAACCACACCCGCTTTCAGCCTGCACATCACATTGATTGCACCGCGGTGCTATGGCCTGGAATGTCTCCACCACCATGCGACCAGAGCGCTGCGTGCAAGTTGTCAGTTGCTGGAGAGAGTTACATGTGTAATTACAGCGCTCAGGGCCCCGCCCGTGCATTTGATCTGCACAGCATGCCAAATGCATCACCATGGAGCAAGAACTGGACGAACGGCGAAGTTGAGGACGGCTTTGTGGCATGGCAGTGGATTGTTCAGCGCATTGTGCTGGAATAAGCTGGGGGGCCTCGCAGCGCACAGAGCACATAGCGCAGCGTTATAGGCTCTACCTGGGATGAGGCTTTGCTGGCCTGCTGGTGGCAAGCACGATTGCTATGAGAATGATCGCTATGAGCACGATTTCAAGCAGTCAAAGTCGGGGCATCATTACTGACCAAACATCCACATGTCCCAAGACATATGATATAGATCCTGTCGGACTGAATAGCATGCGTATACACTGGCTAAGGAGATGCGCCGGAGCAATGCCAGCATAGGTTGTGGCGGTGTGTTTTGCGTGTGCATGATTGCGTCGCTATTTGTGGTCAGCCGTTCAGGCGGCATGTAACTACCGAGAAAGAGTAGAGTCGCGATGCGTGACCGAGGCCGTGAGATGGAGCCCGCTCGGAGCTATGTACTCGTCCTGGCAGTGCTGGCCATTGCGGAATGCCAAAAGCGACATGAGAGACTGTCCAGCGATCGTTCGCGAACAAAGGCAACAGGAATTGGACGCCGTAGCTCGTCAAAACACACAAAACGTCGTTTACCTGTGTAGTGGTAGGCTACCACTGGTAGCTGATTGAACTGTTTCGCATGTGAGGTGAGCTGCCACAACAGACACGACCAACAAAACATGCATTTTTACCAAGGTTCGACCTGAATGCCTGCATGAGACATGTATACGCCGAGAGCTTCTCAACTGTGCACATGAGCGGTTCTATCCGGGCGGTGGGGCAGCCTGCAGCGTCGACCCGTGCCCAGGACCCGTCGTGCGTGCTGCTTGCGATCTATCGTGCTTCGAATGGACACCCCACGATCATGCATTACAGTCAGTTCCATGGGAAGTAGCTAGTTCATATATTATTTCGAGTCAAGTTGGTGCGATATCGACAATACTAGCTCGGTGCCACACCTGCACAAAGCTCCCCGCGCGGGTCTCCGCGTGCTGATGCTCCAAGCTAGATTCAGCTTGCAAAAACGCTATGTCATTATTAATACTACGCCATGCGTGGCGTGTTTAGTTCAAGCTGGTTCACGCGTGCGTGCCTATGCGACAGTCCGTGGATACCATCACCTTGCGATAACACCGCGTTGCAGATGCCACGTCCTGGAAGGCTGAAAAACAGGGCGAATCAGTTATTTGAGTTTGATGTGAGGTCACCACGCGAGTATAATAGGCAACGGTGTTGCAGAGACGAAATGACTTCGTTTGTGTAAGATGGCTACAAGGACAATTCAGGCGCATAGGGCTGGGCTCAGGTATGCAGGATGCGCATGCATCGGCCGAGTTTTCGTCCTGCTCAGCCACAGCGCCGGCTGCGAAACGCTGCTGCGCGCTGCTTCTATAGGTAATTTAAAGCACGACTGGCCTGGTTGGCGTGCAATTGCTGCTGTCTGGGTCGAGTTTGGGTTCGACCTCGTGGAGTAGTTGCTACGCGTCGCCTCGTGTTGCTCAAGGCGTGCACCTGCTGCGAAACGCTGCTGCGCGCTGCTTCTTAGTAATATTTCTCTGCGTTGCGAGTTCTCTGCGTGGCAATAAGTTGCAGCCATGCTGTGGCGACTGTTGTGGGGACGCTGCTTGCGTCACCAGCCGAATGTGCGCCCTCCTTGGTGCTCTGTGGCTCAGGAAAGAGAAGACATACTTAGGTATATCCTTACATGCTTTTCCGATTGATTGCCATTGCTTGATCTGGTAGTTTTGTCAATCGGGGGCCAGAGAAGGTGTAGCACGTCGCACAGTACATTCCACGGCGAACCATGCTATTGTACCATCTCTAGTGAGGATTTGATTGTCGGTCTGCAGATACAGTCGCGTCTGTCGACAGAAGCATGCTCACGCTCGTGCTTGCAGCCACACAAATCTCATTTACCAGTGACAGAGTTTCCAGTCGCTGGTAGGGCCATGACATACACTAAGAATATGTACGACAGTAATAAATAATTCAGCTTGGCGCATATCACGTTGAAACGCAATGCAGTCATGCCGTACTCGGTGCTATGTGCAAACCCCTCTGGCACCACGCTGACAGTAAGCTTTACATGGGCCGTCTGGGCGCCACACAACGGCGTCCAGACCGCGTTGTCTTGACCTCTAACTCAGCAACAGCACCAACACGACCAGTTCCTCCATCCGAGCAGGGCTCAGCACCGGTGTCATGGTCACCCTCGACACCATTCACACATGTCAGATCACCCGGCTGCACAGCTGGCTGTACACATGCCTTGGGGCCCTGAATACTCTTACTCTGTGCTGCCATGGTTCGGGTCTGCACCCTGTGCATGGCACCATGCTGAACATCACCTGCATGCTCATGCCGTGTGGCTAACTCTCCCGTTGGAAGAACAGCAGTCACGGCACTGCTCTCCGTGCCTGTGTGTTTGCTGCCTGCTGTCTTGCAGTGTGCCTCGCTGTTGGCAGCCTTGGACTGATCACTTTTCTTATTCTTCTTTCTATCCGGACAGCCCTGCTGGCCTGGTGTTGCCACGCGGGAGACTGAGCTCTTCTTCCCCTTCACATTGAAAAAGGCAGCAATGCCCTTCTGCGGCTTGCTCGTCGCTGGCTTGCTGGTCTCCTGTCGGATCGGCCTCGGCAGCACGACCTTGAAGACGCCCTTGTCGTCCCCTGCAGTGTTAGCGGCAGCTGTTGGGTGCAAGCTGAGACTCAATAGCATTTTGGCGGCAGCCTGGTCCTGGCCCTGGACCTGGTCATTTGACTTGACAACCATGTCCATCGCATCCGCTCAGAGCACGGTTGGCATTGACTGCTTCCAGATTGTGCACCCGCTCACGGACAGCGCTGATGGCAAACAGCTTGACCCAGGTCATGAAGTCAGTGGAATGGACCACTTGCACCAGGTTCTGTCCTGATTCTGGCTGTGTATGTGTCAACCATTTGTTCAGCCTGCACGGAGCAATCTCATGAGAGCGCTTGTGGTCTACGGTGGAACGATGCAGCATTGGACGTGGAATGCCCTTGGTGCTGCACCTTTCAATGACGTAGAGAGTCCATGACGGATGAACTTCATTCGCTCTCTTGCATACTAGCTAAAAGCATCTCAGCAGCTTGCCGGTGTTGCTCACCTGCAGTTATGTGACTGGGGTATGCCATAGCGGCATACATACTACAGTGGCTGCAGCACGCGTATATCGCATGAGTACAAAGAACCCGAGGCTTGGGAAAGTGTACCCTGTATCGTTTCATGTTCCTCTTCGGTATGCCATTGTCTTCTGCAAGGGCGGATACCAGTAGCTGGAACTGCTGATCAAGCTTGGAGTCTCCTGAGGTCGGCGTTGGTCTGCAGCTGGCTATCGTTTCGGCGGTGTTCGCAGGCGCGGCCGCGGGTAGTGGGTGAACGGTGGGTTGATACTGCATGTTTGGGGTCAGTTGGATGGCAGATGCCATCATGGCAAGCAGGTTCTGCATCTGCGGGTTTGTGCCCGGAGCCATTGCGCTGGGCTGTCCTTGCCAGCCGGCGCAATCTGCCGGTATGTGTCCGTTAGCATGTATGGGGGCGGAGAGATAATGATTCGGTCCGGACGGCCCCATGCCTGCCGTATGGAACATTGGATCAGCTCCGCCGTTGTAGTTGTGTTGAACACGCTTTGCTGCTCCGGGCTGACATGGCATTGGAGCCGGACCCCTCTGTTGGAGGTCTTCTGGACGAAGCCTGGCCGGAAGACCAGCCCACGTACCATGCATTCCTGACATTTGGCGCCCTGTGTCTGCCCAGGCGGCTCTGTCGGGCATGTTTTCATTTGCCCAAGGCTGGCGCCCAGACTGGCCGCGTCTTCCATTTGCCATGAGGGCCCGGCGACAACGTTGGCGAGTCAACGAATCCTTCTAGGCTGTGACCCGGATGAATATCGCCTGCGTAATTCTATCTTGGCGGCAACGGACGATGAGAAGACAACAGAAGGAACGTGCCCTGCGTATCAACGCAGCACGACAGATCATTGAAGAGCACTTCTCCCAGCTCGCAGCATAACATAGTCAGCGATGATACGTATTCGAAAATGGCCACTCGAACCTGTTGTGGTCCTGTGTAAGGTCCATGTTTTGAATGCGAGTAACGGCAACACAGCGGACGGACTCGTTTGGATTCCGGTGCCAACGCGCCCCGCGACAACGCGGCAGGCTTTGATTTGGCCACTACACGGCGTCGCTGCGGCTGCACACACAGATGCCGACATACTGACATTTATGTACCGGCTGACAAGATACAAACTGAGGAGTCAGTGCGTGTATGGTCTGTGTATTGGCCATCCAACCTGCGTAAGGCGGTAGTCCATGCCGATGCAACGAAAACGCTCTGCTCTGAGGGCATGGGTTGCGGCAGAGATGAAGCTCAATCCTCGTCCACTTGACAGCCAGGATGTGATGGAGACCGCAAGCGCAGTGTGCATTGAATTCGCACAGCACTTGTGCAAAACCATTGATGTGCGCGTAGCTCTGCAACGAGCTGTCTACACACTAGACCATGATCGCGGCTGAGATAATCTTCTGATCTATGTAGCACGAGGTGCTTCGTGCCGACACTGGGCTGCTGCAGGACGCTGTCGAAAGGAACAGGTCGCGAGCTGTACTTCGTCGGTTGGGTCAATACAGGGTCGCCATCGAGGTGCAGAAAGGCCAGTGGCGAGGCCATTCACCTGTCAGCGTGCTTGCCGACAGCTATCAAACCGAGAACGTGTAAGACGTCCTTCCCACACGGTGGTGCGCCAGCGATTCACCTACGTGCTGGCAATCGTAGTGTTGCCACCGCAAGTGCTAAAACAATCTTGAATCCTGTTACGACAAGTGTCCGGAGTACCTCGATGATGCTAGTGATGATCCGGTCGGGTTATATTTACACGCTGCGTTGTCCGCTGATGAAAGTACGCCCGTTGGGCACATTGGACAGGCGGAAACCAGCGAAACGCCGATGACGAGCGTTTCCCACTACAAAGAAGCAACAGCGCACGTACTGGGGCACATGCAGTACCGTGGTAGCAGGAATGCTGAGCGCGTCGCTTGTTTGTGGCCAGGACAACACACCGACACCGACCAGGCCCAACTCCGTGCCATCCGCCAATCGCTGCTTACCTTGTATTGATAGAGACATGTTGAAGCAGCAGCCAAATATTCAGAGCAGCACGTACAACGTGCGAGCAGCATCGGCAAGCTCTTCGAACCACGTGCCGACACGTTCGCCAGTCCTGCTAAAAACCAAGGCTGATGGCCAAGCGCTGCTTAGTAGTTGCATGAAATCATGTTAAGAAGCAGCAGCCAGCAGGAATAAGCAGCGCTCGGTCTGTGGAAGCAGCGTTCCCGACGCGGACTCTGCTCACGAAAACGACCTGGCCAATGCTGCTCAGTCGTTGCACAGAATGCAATATCCTGCTGCACCTTGCTTCTACTGATGTTTATAAAGCAAGGGCCAGCAGCATCAGGCAGCGCGCGGGCTGTGGGAGCAGCGTGCAATGCATGGAATCCTGCATACCTGAGCCCGGTTTACTCTTCAGGCGCGCAGCAGGTCTGCCGGAATACATTCTGGTCCTGATGTTCGCTGTCGATGTGACATATTATATAAATGGTCGGTGCGTTTGTGTTGCAATCGGTGCTCATGCTGAGGCGATGCTCAGAAGTCCAAGGCATATCATCGACATCTGTGGATCGCTCTGAGCGAGTCGAGCCCGTGGCCGGGGAGAATGAACCTAACACTTATGTTGCGACTCTTTAGGAGTACAACGGTCAACGTCTTACAAGTACCTCACATTAGACGCCTCAACTGAGAGCTAGAAAGGATCCGGAGGCTTGCCATCCGGCGCAGTGCCCCAACAGCAGCCGTGGTTCGACTGCGCTTTTGTCTACAATCCACTTCTCGGCGCTCAATTGTAGCAATGGCGTCCTGCTGGGTGGGGCGGGCATGGCGTGGGTGGGGCTTCGGAACGATGCTGCTGACCACAGTCAAACCGCAGGCATCCGGTCACATCGTATGATCAGCATGCCGCATGGCCTACAGCGACGCCTGCATCAGCACTAGTTTTTTTCAGGCGCTCGAATTCAAGCTACAGCACGGGCCGTGGCGTGCTCGCTCTCATACTGGACAGGCGTGTTTTCCCCAATCAGTCAAACTGGCAGTGTCACAGTGTCAAGCTCAACAATGTGACAGCGCAGAACCAGTGCCAACTGCCAGCCATGCATCGACATGAGTACACTCGTGCAGTCAAAAGTACATTGTGACGCTTTGTGGTGCTGTGCATCTTTGTGTTTGCTGCGGTGCCACTCTCAGCCCCACAGTGGCCGCATAGTTGCTGCCCCATACATGACAACACACAGCTACGTGCAGTTCCAGCTAGTGTCATTCCGTATATGTGCTGTAGCAACGCATGTTCCAACGCATTGCACCACTTGACACCGACACTTGACACTTGCGACTTGACTCTGACACATAAATCGACAACGTCAAGCCTCTGACCCGAGCTCGCATAGGCACGCATGGCATCATCGAGAACACATGTAGCAGGAGCCATGACTCGTGAAGGTCCGGTGGCAGCACTTCACATAATAGTGTTTCAGTCGCACGCGCAGATGGATGGATGTAGCAGCCAGTGACTGCAGCGTAGCATACCTGAGCAGTGTTAGCAGCATGAGCTGAACCTCCAGTCCCCAGCCTGCCGGGCGACAGCGTCAGTTGTGCCCCTCTTCCTGTCACCATGCATCATGTCTCCGTCAGCGCTGGTCCTTCCCATCTGCACAGTGATTCCTCTCATGCTCACAGCCGCCCAGACGACACAGCCGCCCCCACGAAGCTTCACCTGAGACAGCACAGACTTGCATTAGCCAGGAGGTTGCATCGGGATGCATGTCAGGTGCGTGGTGAGTGGCAGGCAAGAAAGAATGGCCGTGCAGCACGGTATGAGGCAGGCCACCACACAGCATGACAGCCTGCACGGCATGCACTCGCTCTACACAGACAACGACCCTCCGGGGGCCAACAACATGGGCAGGTGACACACAGAGGCAAGCTTGGTAGACCACGCACAAGTCCACCTCTCCTGTCTTCCCCCTTCTCAGCTGCACACCCGTACATGCATCCCACGTGCGCCCTCGCATGAAGATCATCGAGGCATGGCACACGGCCAGCGCCGGCACCGGGTGCGGACTCGGCGCTCGGCTGAGCCTTCAGCCGTGGCACAGGCTGGCCCGGCGCACCTCTGACCGGTACACGCCACGATGGAGGCACCATGAGTGCCTAGTCTATTGCCTCGGCGCTGCTGGGTCCTAGATCTATCACTGTGTAACACAATGGAGGCACCATGAGCGATACTATCACGCTCCAGTCCATGGCAGCGATACTCGCTCCAGTCCATGCAGCGATACTATCACGCTCCAGCCCATCATGCTCCAGTCCATGCAGCGCGGCCTGCTGCTGCTGCCGCAGCACACTGCACGCCTGCACACCCCACCGTCTCAGTACCTCAGTGGTGCGCAAGTTGCTGGATGCTGTCTGTGGTTGCGTGGTAGCCTACTTAATTGGCACAAAAGCAGGTGGTCTCATGATCCATGCAACCAGAAAAGACTATAGAACACAGCACGTGACAGGTAGAGCAAAGAAACCAGGAGCAATACACAGAGGCTTATCAGTCGGTCCGCGTACCTGTCTCCAGGGAGCACCCCTGTGGCAACCTACACCGATCGTGTGGCCCGGGCAGCGCCTGCCGCAGCGCCGTGGGCGGTCGCAACTACCCACGTGGCTGCCCTCGCATGAGCCACATGCATGTCATGATCAGCCGCCGGCATCCTGTCGCATGGCCGCACTGCAGCGGCAGCTGACGCACGCTTGCGCGGCGGCCCTGCAGCTGCAGATGCGGCAGGCGCATCTGCCACACCACCCTGACCACCAGCTCGCCTCTGCCGTTTGCGTTCTCTGCCAGGGTCCCCGCCCTCATCCAGGATTGCACGCTGCCGTGGCTTGCCGCAGCCGGTGGCAGCTTCCGCATCGCCAGCAGCGCTCACATGCGCGCGCCGGGAACTGATGCTGACACATCTTGGGCCGTGTCGCGGGGCGGCCTTGGCATGAGGTGCTGGACTGAGAAGGTTGTCATGATCATTCCCACGCCGCAGGCTGGCAGGTAGTTGCGCACAGGGTGCAGCGTCATTCACCGCATGCATCGGCTGCACGCTGCCGGGCTCGGCATGTGCCGCACTACCGTCTCGCACTGATACCACAGCATGCGCATCGCATGCAGCGCGCAGCAGCAGCGTGTGGTATGCGTCTCGCCCCAGCTCGCCGCATGCCATGCGCAGCGCGGTCGCACACGCGCTGCCCCCCCCGAGCTTCTGGTGCATCACATCACACAAGCTGCAGTACAAGCTCCCGCTGCGATCATCCCCTCCCAAGCAGATACCACAGCCGGGCGTCAAAGCACCTGCGCCTGCACTGCTAGCCTCATGCATGGGGACTTCAGTGGCAGCTGTAGACGTATCTTCGTTCCGCGTCGCGCTGGGACATGGATATGCAGCAGTCTCAGCAGGTCCCTCGGCTACTGCAGGCCCTTCGAACACCTCGCCGCCGAGGGTCACAGCCGCCTCAGACGACCATTCTACAACGCAGCCGAAGCATCCTGCGCCGTGGCATGGCTCGACCCCGCAGCCCCGGATCGCAGACGCCTCTTCAGCGCCTGGCTCCTGCTGTGGCGGCCCACCTGCCTGAGCGCATCCAGCACCGCCTTTGCCGTTCGCGTCCGCACCGGCTCCTTCCGCACTTGCAGAAGAGCGGCTGGTGCCTCCCCATGTCTTCGGCCGCAGCACGCGCAGCACCGGTGGCACTAGCGGCGGCGCGTCACTTGCTGGCAGGCGGCCATCTGAGGCGAACGATGTGGCTACAGGTGACTGCGCCAGTGAGAGCGGCAGCATGCTCAGCACAGCAGGCACCGCCGCCAGCGGCGCAGCATCCCCCTGCTCCTCCTGCGCTCCGGCGGGCGCTGGTGGCGGCATCGGCGATGCTGACTGAGACAAGTATTCTGCGAGCGTAGCATGCGCAGCATGCGCAAGAGAGGGCGTGGGTGACACAGACCGCACGCCTGCTGCGGCGGTGGGCCCACTGGCATTCTTGTGCAGAATCAGCAGGCACATCATTGCCGCGGCCGCCTCGGTGGGCACACCAGGTGCCAGCTGTGAAAGCACCGCTGGCAGGACTGACCTGTACAAATCTGCTGTCAGGCCGCCGCTCTGTGCGTCGGCGACAGCGCCTGCTGCTGCGCCATGCTGTGCAGAGACGTCAGTTCCCGCCGCAGCGACGCGTGCTGGGTGCTGGGGATTGACACCGTTGCATGGCACAGCGCCGCCTTTCGCCTGCGCAGTACCACACGCCACGCTGCCCGCATGCAGCTCCGGCCCACCCGCCATGCCGTTGCCATCGTGCAGGCTGCCCTGCGACAGCTCAGCATGGCCGGCCGTGTGCACATGCATGCTTGTGCCGGTGCTATGAGCATGGTCGCCAGCCCTGTCATCTCTGGCAGCAGAGATGCCAGCATGGCCGCGCCCAATTGCGTCTGCGGCATCCGCCGGCGCAGCAGAACTGCACAACTCCCTGAGGACACCCTCGGCATTCCCAGCATGCACGCTGGCTGCCACACTTCCGCCCGTCTCCTGCTCGAGCTGCCTTCCGTACTTGCCCGGCAGCTCCGAAGCCTCAGGATCACACCGCTGCGCGGCCTTGCTGCCCTTGCTTTGACTCAGAAGAAGATCTTCAGACCGCTCGCCCATGCATCCAGCACCTCTGAGGCAGCTC
>JALKAD010000036.1:59994-77671 GCA_024500015.1 Ulva compressa | reverse complement strand
TCACTGGTACATCTCCCGTTTCAAACGAAGTTCGGCGCTGCTGGGTCAAGGCAACAGAGCAGTCAACAGGCAAACAGACAAACCATCACAAGCCCCAACGCCATCATGATGCCAGTGGTTCATGTGTTACACGGAGATGAGCGCAAGAGCCCGGCAGCAAGCCATGCGTCATATGTGCCTGATGCATATGTGCCTGATGCATTGCCATGCTTGCCTGCCTCCACAGCTATGCTCTGCTGCTGTGTGTGTGCGTGTGTGCGTGTGTCCTCCTGCAGTATACATGTAACATTTCGAACTGCAGCGCGCGCTGCAGATTCGATGCTTGCGTCAGACACAATATGCCTGTCCACAATGGACTTGAACAAGTCACACATGCGCATGCGCAGCCTTGCTACCTGAACGGCTGTCCGCATACCTGGAATTCAGTATCACGCCGCGGCCCTGCGTATGCAGGTTTTAGGCGGTCATCGTGTACTATAAATGAGGTAGAAGATACACTGGATGCTGCTGGTTACAGAACCGACACAGGCTACGTGGCTAGTTTCGGCCAGTGCCAATGGCCTCATCAGACGGATGGTGTGCAGTCCAGCAGTCAACGGCGATCACGAGCGTAGGGCTCCTAACATAGTCCTCGAGGGTGTAGCTGTCTCAACGTTGGTACCTGTTTTTTTCCATCACTAGATTGAGAAACAACATCAGTCCGGATGACGGGATCGGCGTTTCCACATGGCTCACAGGCGAGAGTAGCCTTGGTACTTGCGATGGGCAGTCTGTCTTTTTGCGTGTTGCCTGGTCTGTTGCCTCGGCGCTGCTGGGTCCTAGATCTATCACTGTGTAACACATGGCCCACAGGCGTGAGCAATGCGCGCAGCATGCATGCAAGGCATGCATGCATAGCAGCATCTCAACCTACGAAACACGCAGCCGAAGCTCCACGAGTAACGGCGCCGGCCAGGCCCAGAGGACACTTGACAAGCACACAGAGAGTCCCAGTCATGAAAACAGCAGTGCCTGACCCACCGCGCAGACGTGAGCGGCGGGCGCTGGAGAATCTGGAGCCAGCACACGGCTGCCTCAGCGGGGCACAGATAACACAAGCCTTGCAAGGCCTTGGTCATCGTGGTCGCCATATGCATGCCAACAGCCAGGGCGCGCCCGAGCGCCGGCATCAGCGATGCTACTCGAACCGGTGCTACGGTCAAAACGGCAGCATTTACCATGCACATAATGTATGTTTACTTCGCTTGAAGTGTGCCGGCGCCCGAATTGGCGTTCCGGCATGGGGATATCGATGCGGGCAGAAGACATTGCTATTGCTATCCAATGGCAGGCGTTGGCTGATTTAGACACTTGGACATTGATTCACTGTTATTCATGCAGACACTAAAACATGCCTTAGTACCGGTGACGCATAATGCTCAGCTATAGAGGCTCGCGAGTGCTTTAAACTGTTTGCGTTTGCGCTGATCATGAGCAGACCAACACAGCATTTCATAAAGTGTACCAGCCTTCATGTCTTGCGTAAATGTGAGTGTTCAACGGATGGTAGCTTGATGCTGCATCCGCTGTGCAGAGCTCTTGCAACGTGACGGCTGCAGCATTGGACAGCGCACATGCGCTACGAGCCGAGTAACCATGCGTGCATTGGTACCCAGGGTTGGTACCGAGCCCGCGAAGTGACAACTAGCGAACCCGTGCCTAAATTGGCTCCTAAGTAGACACTCAAGCCGTACAAGGAATGGTAAGCCATATGCGACATCCGTGGATGTTGTGCGCGGCGATGGCGGAATGCAGCAGAGCGTCAGAGCAGCATGCGTGCGCATGGAGCTCACGACATGCCATCGATACAATTCAGTGCACGCGACTGACCGAGACTACTCATAAAGTGGTCCGGATGAAGATGCGGCTGTCCATTCCCGTTATGAGCCTGCCTGCGTTCGGTGCTGGCATGTTCGCTGTCCACTGGCGTGTTGGGCGGACATCCCGGTAGACAGGTTCACGGCACTCTGCGCGCATGCCGTCTAGTCTAAAACTAAATTGAGAAATTGTACTGCATATTCGTGATGCATCACTGCGCGCCAGCTGCAGCTATCTCCACAGGCTACATGGGTGCTTGTACTTCATGATAATGAACACTGACGGCATTCCCCTATGCCGAATCATCATAATGAAACACGAGAGGGTAGCTCGCCTTCCTCTTGGCTTCACAAGTCGGCCAACGGAACATTTCTGTTCGCTGTGACCTCGCGCGTGCAAGTTAGTATTGGCTGACGGAACACACTGTGATTCTGAAGCCTGCACTGCCACTGAACTCCGAGCCGACCAGCCAGCCGCTTAAGCTTCAGAACGGAAAGGTGCTGTTGCGCACGGAGAGAGTGCGGCGCTTTGTCTGTGGTATAGGTGCTGCAAGGTATACGCAAGGTATCGGCTAAGTGTTCAGTCAATGCGGAAGCTGCAGGTACCTATAGCTAGGCCGACGTGACAATGCACCGCGCACCGCTGGGAGGCATGCAGCATGATACTGACAAGTGATTTGTTTTCTAACCTTGAAGAGTGGCATGCTGAGGTTTGAAGAAGCCATGCGAGCTCGTAGGACGTGTATACATACTGCCACGCACGTGTACAGATGTCGCCCGCGGGCGGGCACAGCCTCGCACGCGATTGAAGATCGATCGAGCTCGAAATCGAATGCTCGTCGAAGGTGATTGGCCACATGGCCACATGTGTGCTACACCTTGAAAGACTAGGCCACGCGTGGCCACATGCAAAATTGAAGCTTGTCATCACTGGTAGCGCGCGTTCATGATCACTGCGCACATATGCTGCAGCGAGCTGGTAGCGCACACGATCCGCCGTCAGCCCGTCGAGCATGTCCAAATGATTTTTTTGTCTTCGTGCGGTTCACATGCATGCGACCGTCAAGCGATTATGCCGGCGGCGCTGCAGGCTGGCCATGATGCGAATTTGTTCCGTGCTATTGGGGGCGGCGTATACGTACATGCACGAAGGCATCATTCAAACAGGTTACCCGGAGAACCGCACGAGCCCGGCAGCGAGGGCAACAGTAGGCAAGCAGACGACCAAAAGACCGCAAGCAGGCAGCAATGATCAGCAGCAGTCCCAGGCGCAAAGCCACAATGGAAAAAAAAACCCCCCTAATCGGGCATCACGCCAAACCCAAGCGGGCATCGGCCACAGCACCCCTGCGGACAGGGGCGGAAAGAACAGTCAATGCGCTCAAACACAGCAGATAGGGCAGCAGAGGGGGCATGTGCGGGCTCAAGCAATGCGCAAAGCTCAGACGACCATAAATGCAGCCGGGCTCAACGCGGCAGCCACACAGCGGGCACAGCAACGGGCGCAGACGCGCACAAGGCGGAAATCCGAGAAGCCGTGCCTACCAGGAAAGCGGCCACAAGGCGACAGCAGAGGCTACGAGTGGGCTGGGCGACACACGAAGGCAGGGCAGCCGCGGGATCAAGGAGGAAAGGAACAGTGCACGCAGTCAAAACACCATCACACCCGGGCGCATTCGGAAAAGCACGGTCGACAACAGCACATGCAGCCACGTTACCCGCCACAGCGCGCATGAGATCACACCGGAGACAGACAACGCCTCGACAAACCACGGAAGGGTGAACACAAGGGCACGACAGAAGAAGATGTTCAAATGTGGCGCCACCTGTACATGTGCTCCGACACAGCCTACACCCACACACCCACACATAGTGTCACCGATTACGTGACGATGGTAATTACCACAGGCAGATTTACGATGACGTGACGACGATTTTTGCGACCTTCACGACAAAATTTTGAGAATTACGATGTTTTGTTTTCCCGAGGCAGGTGTGGCGCAGTTGCGCGCAAACAAGAAGACTGGCGACCGCCACAGGGCGTTGATTGCTGCAAAACTTCCCGCTCACGGGAGGAAATGAGCAATTTTGCACGGCTAAGGTTGTAGTATACGCGATCGAGCGTGGCATATATATCTGTACCAAACCTGTGCGGTTGCTGGGAGCGGTGTGGTGTAGATATCTTCATCGATGTCGTCCCGAACGTGCGACAGACATCCCGGGACGCATCTGGTCTCCGAAACGTCGGACGTTCCGTTCCGCAAAGTCCTGAGAAAATTAAACAACCACAGCCGGCGAGTTTCGCAACAGTGATTGCAAATAACATTTGAGCATCCAGTCAAGGCACGTCCAGTCATTGATTTTCTAGAGATTGACATCAATTGATATGACCATTCGTGCTCTGCAGCTGGCGTACTCTGTAGCCAGCGCTGCACAGCTTGTCCGACCTTCAGGAGTCGCAAGGGCATTTCTGTCCGGTGCTATATGCATGCGATTACACTGTACCTCGATACTTGATTTCAATCGTTCGTAACGTTTTCCTCTGCACCAGCCCCTAACGCTAGTCCCCAGATGCTACCTACAAGACGTACGCCAACCAACGGCGCTCGACCGCGACAGCTGCTCGGGGAGCAGAAACCTGGGCAGGCACACAGAGACGGAAGGAAATCCCAGCAACTGTGCAAGTTCTCTGATGTTTCCCCCTCCTGTCCTCCACCTTCTCAGCTGCACACCCCTACATATATCCCACGTACACCCTTGCATGAAGATCATCAAAGCCCGTGGCACGCGGCTGGCGCGGCTGCAGACTCGGCGATCGGCTGACCTTCAGCCGGGGGAGAGGCAGGCCCGGCGCACCCGTCCCGTATACGCCACCATGGAGGCACCATGAGCGATGCTATCACACTCCAGTCCATGCAGCGCGGCCTGCTGCTGCTGCCGCAGCACACGGCACGCCTGCACACCCCGCCGTCTCAGTACTTCGGTGGTGCGCAAGTCGCTGGATGCTGTCCGTGGTTGCGTGCTAGCCTGCTTGATCAGCACAACAGCAAGTGGTCTCATGATCTATGCAACCAGAGAAACTATAGAACACAGCACATGACAGGTATAGCAAAGAAACCAGGAGCAATACACAGAGGCTTACCAGTCCGCTTACCTGTCTCCAGCGAGCACCCCTGTGGCCACCTACACCGATCGTGTGGCCCGGGCAGCGCCTGCCGCAGCGCCGTGGGCGGTCGCAACTACCCACGTGGTTGCCCTCGCATGAGCCACATGCATGTCATGATCAGCCGCCGGCATCCCGTCGCGTGGCCACACTGCAGCTGAAGCGGCAGCTGACGCACGCTTGCGCGGCGGGCCTGCAGCTGCAGATGCGGCAGGGGCATCTGCCACACCCGCATGACCACCAGCTCGCCTCTGCCGTTTGCATCCTGTGCCCTGAGTGCCCTCCTCATCCAGGACCGCACGCAACCTTGGCTTGCTGCAGTCTGCATCAGCCGCATCGCCAGCAGCGCTCACATGCGGGTGCCGGGAACTGATGCTTACACATCTTTGGGCGTGTCGCGGGCCGGCCTTGGCATGAGGTGCTGAGCTGATAGGGTCGTCATGGCCATCCCCACGCCTCAGGCTGGCATGTGGTTGCGCACAGGGTGCAGCGTCATTCACCACATGCATCGGCAATCCGGTCCGCTGCCTGCTGCCAGGCTCGGCGCCAAGGGCTGCAGTTCCGTCTCGCGCTGGTACCACAGCATGCGCATCGCACGCAGCACGCAGCAGCAGCGTGCGGTACGCGTCTCGCCCAAGCTCGCCGCACGCCATGCGCAGCGCGGTCGCACACGCGCTTCCCCCCCCGAGCTGCTGGTGCATCACCTCGCACAAGCTGCAGTGCAAGCTCCCGCTGCAAACATCCCCTCCCGAGCAGATACCACAACCGGGCGCCGAAGCGGAGTCTGCAGCAGTGTCTGCACTATGATCCTCATGCATGGCACCTTCAGTGGCGGCCGTAGACATATCACCGTGCCCCATCGTGCTGGGACATGTAGATGCTGCAGTCACAGCAGGCCCTTCGGCTACCGCAGCAGGCCCTTCGGCCACGTTGGCGCTGAGCAGCAAAGCCTCCTCAGACGACCGTTCTACAATGAAGGCGCGGCATCCTGCGCCGTGGCGTGGTTCGACCCCGCAGCCCCAGATCGCAGACACCTCTTCAGCGCCTGGCTCCTGCTGTAGCGGCCTACCTGCATGCCCGCATCCAGCACCGCCTGTGCCGTTCGCGGCCGCACCGTCTGCCCCCGCACTTGCAGAAGAGCGGCTCGTGTCTCCCCATGTCATCGTCCGCAGCACGTGCAGCACCGGCGGCGCTAGCGGCGGCGCGGCAATCGCTGGCAGGCGGCCATCTGATGCGCACGACGTGGCCACAGGTGACGGCGCCGGCGAAAGCGGCAGCATGCTCAGCACAGCAGGCGCCACCGCCAGCGGCGCAGCATCCCCCTGCTCCTCCTGCGCTCCGGCGGGCGCTGCTGGCAGCATGCTGGGTGGGGCTGACTGAGACAGGTATTCTGCGAGCGTAGCACGCGCAGGAGGGGGAGTGGGTACGCAGACCGCACGCCTGCTGCGGCGGTGGGGCCATTGGCATTCTTGTGCAGAATCAGCAGGCACATCATTGCCGCGGCCGCCTGGGTCGGCAAACCAGGTGCCAGCTGTGAAAGCACTGCTGGCAGGACTGACCTGTACAAATCTGCCGTCAGGCCGCCAGACCCCGCCAGGCCCACACCAGCGCCCAGCACAGCGCCGCCCGAAGCACGCTGTGCGTTGGCGATGGCGCCTGCTACAGTGTCACGCATGCAGGCTGCATGCCCTGCAGCGACATCGATGCCCGCCGCAGCGACGCGTGCTGGGTGCTGGGGATTGCCATCGCTACATGGCACAGCGTCGCCCAGCGCTTCGACACTACCACGCGCCACGCTGCCCGCACGCAGCTCCGGCCCGTCCGCCATGCCGTGGCCATCAGGCAGGCTGCCCTTCGACAGCTCAGCATCGCAGGCCGTGTGCACATGCATGCTGGTGCTTTCGGCATGGCCGCCTTCCCTGCTGCCATCTCTGCAGGCAGAGATTCCAGCATGGCTGCACCTGATTACGTCTGCGCCATCCGCCGGCGCAGCATACCTGTCCGCCGCGGCAACAGCAGACCCTGCCGCTGCCTTGGATGCATCACTGCACGTTCCCGTCGCACCGCCGGCAGCACCGCCGAGAGCAGCCACAGCAACGGATCTGCCCGGCGCGCGCTCAGCATGCCCAGCATGCACGCTGTCTGCCGCACTTGCCCAGCATGCACGCTCCCTGCCGCCTGTCTCATGCTCGAGCTGCGCATGCGTTCCGTACTTGCACGGCCGGCCCGCAGCTGCATGATCACACCGCTTCGTGGCCTTGTGGCCCTTGCTCTGACTTAGGAGAAGATCTTCAGACCCCTCGCCCGTGCGTCCATCACCTCTGAGGCAGCTCAGGCTACGGACGCTGCTGATCTGGCTCCGCAGGCTCTGATCCCGAGAAATCACCTCCGGCACGGTAGCGTTGATGAGACACTTGGCACACAGCTGCATGCACGCGCGGCAGCCTTGCCCAGCCCCCCCCTCCTGCCGCTGCCGGCACAGGCAGCACGCATCCCGATTGCGGCCGGCCGTGTGCTTCTGTGCATTTTCCGCGACGTCTTGGAGCTCATCTTCCGATGCCTGCAGCCCGCAGTGGCGGTAGGCAAAGCGCAGCGCCTCTGTGCTGCCCTTCCACGTGCCGGACGTGCGAGCGAGGCGCCCCCGCACGTTGCTGCATGCGGCGCAGTAACGGGCAGAATGCGAAACAGGCCTCTCGCAGACAACGCACGGGTTTACAGGCCCGGGCACATTTCCGCTGACCCCTGCGGTGACCGCATCTAGGGATGAGCGGTCCACATTGCGGCTCTTGCGAGGCACCAGCTGCACACCTGTCCCCACGGGCGACCCGAGACGCGCTGCAGCAGGAAGCCACGGCGCAGCACCCCAGCTGCCTGCATCCATGCCGCAATGCATGGGCGCAGCCCCTGTAGCCGCTCTTGGCGAGGTGAGCGCCGACGTGGGCATGCCCACACAGTCACCGCCGACTGCGACGGCGGCAGCTGCCCTGCGCTCATCTCCTAGCTGCCTTGCAGACGGCGGCCCGTCTTCGACCGGCGCGGCTGCCGGAGAAAGCCACACGCAAGCCGGGCCGTTTGGCACCGTCTGCTGCGACCTGTCTGCGCTGTGCCTCGAGGTGGGGGCACCGCCGGCGCTGCTGGCAACGCAACTGCGTGCGCTTGCAATGCCCTGCACAGCACGGCTGGCGCTAGCCTGCGGCTGGGAAAGCACCGGTTGTTGCACCGCCGCCGACGGCCCCAGTGCGCACGCCTGGGAGCACGTTCCCCGATCCCTAGGCCTGGGACACAACTGCGGGCCTGTGGCGTCACAGCCTGCCACAAGACCTGCTTGTGAGGGTGACGATGATGGAGAGACAGCGGCCGACACGCCAGGCTGGGTGGCACGCAAAAACGTGCTGGCATCCCTCGATCCAGTCCCATGGCCAGTCACATGGCCACCTTCTCCGTGCCTCTTCTGCGCCCCCGCCTGTAGATCTGCTTCGCTGCGCTCGTCCTCACCGCGAGGCCGAACTGCACCCTGTGCCACCCCAGCCACCCCCGCGCATCTCCCCACACCCGGCTCTGCACCGTGATCATCAACATTCTCCCCGCCCATCATGCCTGCCATGTTGCCGCAGCGCCCATAAGGCCGGCCAGGCGTTGGCCGGGGTGCAGTCAACACGTCAACCGCAGCCCGGTTGCGTTGGCTGCAGGCGCCCGAGCGGGCTGGGCTGTTGGCCGCACGTCCGCCTGCGACCGGCACCTGTCCGACGGTGCCGCGATGATCGACTACAGGCCCCTCGTACTCACTCAAACTGTCCAGGATTGCCCCTGCTGCCTGCTCAATGGCCATGTCGGTGGCAGCATCTGATCCCAGCGCAGCACACGCAGCACGCAATGCGCTCGCACACCCGATCGTGCGACCCCCCATCCGCCGCCGTCGCCTGTTCACGCGCTCGATCATGTTTGCGCAGGACCTGCAGTATGCCCGGAACTTTCTGGTAGTAGAATCTTCCAGGTACTCCCTCTGCCTATGTGAGCAGATGGAGCAGGCAGGTCCGATTGCTAGCGCAGCCGGCTCCTCGCCTTTGCCAGCTGCTGGACGACTTGGGCAGGTATCTACTGCGCACTCTTCTGCCGGTCGATCCAGACACCGCGCAGTCGCGCCTGCGCCGGGATCCGCACCCGCATCATGATGATCCCGCCTTTGGGGGGACGGACGCGGCTGCGGGGTGCGTACGTGGCCACAGGTGGTCCCACCATCGTTGCTCCAGCCTGTGAACGGCGGGGGAGCTCTAGGGGTGGCTGTGCGCGCTGCAGGGGGGGGCACGGCGTGGCCGTGGTAGCTGCTGTGCCCATCTAGTGCCCGCTCTGGCTGCATCTGTCGGCCAACTGTCACGCATGAGGTGCTACTTGCGCCGCTCCCGGCCACACTGTTTTCATCATGTGCCGGCGCTGCGCGACTGTCGGCCACGGGTCGTGTCTCTGGATGGCGCTTGAGTGGCAGCTCATCGGCAATGAGTGGGCGCTGGTCCGACGCTTGTCGCACAGCGTTAACATGGTATGCACATCCTGCATGCATGCTGCGTAGATCCATCATTGTGGGCTCGCTGAAGGCGGCCCAGGGAGACCACGCTGTCCGATATCTGCAAGCCACAGCCACAGTGAGTTCAATTGCGGGGGGGGGGGGGGGGGAGATAATAATGATAAAAAGCTAGACAGGCCACATGACAAGCTTAAGTGCGTGCAATTTGATGGTCCATATCTGCGCATGCAAATACTTGCACTGCAATTCTTCGAGTGTTTGAGGTACTTGCAATATGATTAAATGATCACACACGCGCAATTCACCTGCAATGGCCGACAGACACAGCAGGGCACACGTGCGCACACATAAGCACCATACGACGCAGCTGCAGTCCACGCACACGCTACGCACGGGCACCAGGACACCTGTGTCAGGGATCCCGGCGCCCAGCCGGCGCCAAGCCAACCTCAGCCGGCCAGACAGACACGGGAGCGCTAGCGGGACGCCACCGCGTGGGTCTGCGGCCATGCCCGGCAGCCGGGCGCATGGCCCCTAGCCCTATATAGGCCCCTAGCCCTATATATGCCACGAGGCCTCCGGAGTGAACATGCCATGCTGGACCTGACCATCACGCACACATTTGCTAAGCATGTATTTTCCAGGGGCACCAACATGGCAGAGAGGGGCAAGCTGCGCAGCTTGCGTGGGCGTCGTTTGTGGACTCTCCACAGTACAAGGTCTATCCGTTTGCGGTAGAGTCGTGTGCGCGGATAGGCTAGAGAGCGATTGCTCATGTCGAAAGCTCGGGGACACCGCGGCCAAGTCGGGTCGAGGTTCCAAGTTGGAGTTTGTCATGACCATGTTCATAAATTTGTTTGGGGCGATGCAGACGGGGATTGCCAACACGCATGCGCAATGGTTGGCGTCCATCACTCGTGTGACTGGCAAGTACTTCATGCCGAGCCTGGACATTCTGGTTGAGTTCTAGTTACTGCTAGTAGTAGACCTCTAGATTTTAGTGTGTAGCAAGCCGTGCTGTGAGCTCAGCTAGCACTGCCGCGGTGAATGAAGTTTGCTCACGTGAGACCGTTTCGAGGAGAGTGTGTTACGCGGAGATCAATGCAACAGCCCGGCAGCGAGGGCAACAGCAGGAAAGCAGACGACCAAAACCCCGCAAGCTCGCAGCAACAAGCAGCAACCGCCCCAGGCGCATAGTCACAACGAATAGGCACAACTGACACAACCGCACCCACGCATGCAGCCACACACGCGTACTCCAGCGCACCCCACCACCGCGTCAACCACGCCAAAGCCGCACACAGCGACGGTTCGCACCCCACACCGCCGTCCGCCCCCAGCAGGCTCGGCCACCACCATCCTCTCAACAGCACCACCACCACCTTCTGTACAAGAGGTTGCTCTTAATTGGCTCTTAATGATAGGCTCCACGCTCTTAGATTAGGTGACTGCAACGAGCCCCGCCCGAGCACTCCACCGCCCCGCCCATGAGAGCCCAGGGGCGCACGTGCACATCCTTCTCAGGGCAGGGCACATCAGCCTCTCGACAGCGGCTTGGCATGGGTATAAGGGCGAGACAGGAAGGGCACTCGTGGAGCTACATCGCCTACCCCGCGGCAGCCCGCGGAGCGCCCCCCCGGGGCCGGTGGAGGCAGCCCCCCCCCCCCCCCCCCCCCCCCCTAACGTTTCAAATTGCGCAATTTGGCATGCAGTGCTAGCGTCAGGCACGATACGCCTGCCAGAGCCTGGGCGGACTTGAACAAGTCACACATGCGCCTGCGCTGCCTTGCTACCTGATCGGCCGTCACGGTGCGTGTGTTGCGCATACCTGGAATTCAGCATGCAGCAGCACGCCGCGGCCCTGCGCATGCATGTTTTATAGCATGTTTTATAGCATTCTATAGGCGGTCATCATGGTCACCATACTATCGTCTGCGCGTACGTTGGCGCTTAAACGGCGCTTATCTAGGTGCCATTGGCTCTTAAAGTGGCGCTTAAGCTTAGAATGGCGCATGTCAGCTGACCTGTTACAGGCTCTTCGCTAAGCGCCATTTTTACGTGATACTGCAGGCGCTATCTACCTACCGCATAGCTAGCCTATAGGCGCCAGTTAAGCGCCACTGAAGAGCCAACTAGCAGCCACGCTAGATGCATGATGGCGTGTGGCGGATAGCTAGGCGCCAATTAAGCACAATTTAAGCGACGTCGACAGGCAAGCACCATTGCAATGGCGCTCCAAGCGCTTCGAAGCTCGAGAATTCGCGAAGCCGCTTCGCGAATTCTCGAGCGGCGCCACTGAAGGGCTTACCAAAGCGCCACTTCGGCAATGAATTTTGCTGCAAGTTTTGAATATATCATTGTGTTTGTGTGCATGCTGTTGACGCTGCAGTGGCATTGCCTCCGAGTCTGAGTCAGGACAGCTGCAGCCGATCACTGCGCCAAGTACTGAACGTAGTTGACGCAGCGAAAGGCTGTCGTGATCCGTCACGTGAGGCTGCCATGGCGTTGCAGCGCCAACAGTATTACTTGGTTCAGTCAAAGCATGATGTTCATATTGAAGTGGGCAAGTGGGTGTCGGGCCGCATGCAAGACTCCTGATGAAGGCTCGTACGTGACACTACAAGAACGGTCCTCGCTGCGGCTCCGCTGCGCATGCGGCTGGCGGGCCGGGCGGTGGTGCCTGGCCACGCTGTCCCGTCGGACGTGCTGTAGGCGGCCGCTGGCCGCCTTGATGGGCCGGGGGCCGTGGTTGCGGCGGCGCAGGCTGGCCCCGCGTCTTGTAGTGCTGGCCCGCCCTGCCTCCACGTGGGCTGGCGCGGGGAGAGCGATGCGACGCCGCTCGTGCCCTGCGCGTCCCGCCCTCAGGCTCCTGCCGGGCAGCCGGAGGGGGCGTGCTGGTACGCCCTGCTGTGTGGGGGGCGGCAGCCCCCGGGCTCTCACGGGCGGTGATGGAGTGTTCGACTGGGGCCGGCTGTAGTGGGGGTGCTGATGTTGGGGGGTCGGTGGCGGCCGGGTCTGCCGGGGTGGGCGGTAGTACGTAGTGTGGCGGGTGGTTGTTGTGTGAGGCTGTGGCGAGGGGTCGTGGTGGTGGGGTGCGGGAGTGTGCGTGTGTGTGGATGCGTGGGTGTGGTTGTGTCGGCTGAGTTGGTTCGTTGTGGCTTTTCACCCGAGACAGTTGCTGCTTGTGGTTGTTGTCTGCTTTCGCGGGGGGTTTTGGCTGTCTGCTTTCCTGCTGTTGCCCTCGCTGCCGGGCTCTTGCGTTCATCTCCGTGTACTGACTGCCGGGGGCTCTTGCGTTCATCTCCGTGTAACACACTACAAGAACGAGTTGCACCCGGATTGCCATGCGGGCTCCGAATCTGCCCGAATTTGTGATCCGGGACGTCGTTTGACCGATTCGGCCGGTTCGACACGGGCCGAGCTTGGCCGAATGATCCGGGCGACCCGTGCATGGGCGATGCGGGCAGTTCGATGCGGACCGAGTGATCCGGGCGAGTCGTGCATGGGTGACGCGGGCGGTTCGATGCGGGCCGAGTGATCCGGGCGACTCGTGCATGGGCGATGCGGGCAGTTCGATGCGGGCAGTTCAATGCGGGCCGATTGATCCGGGCGACTGGTGCATGGACGATGCGGGCAGTTCAATGCGGGCAGCGTGATGCGGGCAACTTGTGCATGAGCGATGCGGGCAGTTTGATGCCAGCGCACTGGCCTTCATTGTCACTCCGAACGACCAACTCGTTTGGCCCAGCGCCACAATCATGGCAGTCGGGCCAGTGTGGCTGTCGCGCATAGAAGAACACCAACACGTAGTCATCATCATGTACATGGTCACTAACATTGGCTGCAATAATTCAGTTCGCCGCAGAGGCGTTGGCATCCCTGAACATTGACGCGCTGGTACTGACTGTGATGTTAGTGTTGTTCACGTTGGATTATCGCGCCAGGGCATGTACGTCTGCCTTCGAACAGCGGCTCGATTACAAGTAAGCTCGAATGGAAACATGCGAGTGTGCCACATTGGATCAGAGGTTCTCAGTGGCGCCAAGAAGGAAAACCAATCAGAAGTTGCTGGCTTGGTGCGTGTGCATTGCAACCAACACTGTACAATGCTCGCCAATCAAAAACATCTCGGGGATGTGTGCCTTCAACGAGGGCTAAGCAAGCACTAGCTGCAGCTGTCTTTCGGGTCAACATGGAATGGAGCTGAACTCATGGATGATTGCAAGGCCACTCGCCCTCACCTGGTACCCATGATTGTACCTCGCATGTAGAAGGGATAGGCACTGCAGAGAGCTAATTCGCTGGCGATCGTTGCTACCAAGTTTTGCTGCTCATGCTGAGATTGGCACTCTCCTCATTCAGAGCTGTTGCAAACAAATAGACCGGCCAGAGTGGCTTGCAGAGCCGGCAAGTGCTGCACTACAGTTGGTCAGTTGGATTGGAACGTGCCTAAATGATTCAACTCGTTTGACTTCAACATTGTGGGGACAACTGAGCAGAATCTACCAAAATCAGACTCTTGCTGGCATCCTCACATTGTGTTTGCCACTGTCTGATGCGCCCGTGCACAGTTGACAGATGTGCTGGACTAGATTTGTGAAACAGCAACATGGAGTGAGTGCGCATGATGGTACCGCCGCAAGACTTTGAGTATTCATGACATGGATCGAGCCTGAAGCTCACGGCATCAGCTCTTGGTCATGTGGACCAGCATGACACAGGATCAGACCCATGACCAGCCAGCACCCAGCCGACCCTACCGTGGCTGCGACTTTGCTGCAGCCACCATCACCCCCATCCCATGGCCACCACCGCTCCTGCCGGCTGTTCCATTTGGATGGCTCTATGAGATCGACACAGGCTGCCATCTCTGCAGATGGCGCCAGCCTCAAAGTAGGAGGAGAAGAAGACCCACAAGAACAAACCGTACCGAAGGCTGCAAATGTGCCGTCCTAGTCGCATGTTCACATGTCCTGCCCGCTGCATCTGTGGTCGAAGACAAGTGCAACGTGCAATGCTAGCATGGCTGCAGGAAAACCCGGCAAGAGGAGGCCCCAAGAGGAACCAAGGTGCCTATGCAGGATTGAATCAGCATTCAAGGGTCAATTATTGTGGCGAAGCTGAAGACACTGTGAACGTGGGTAAACACGGGATGCACAGCCACAGAAGACCGATGAAGAAGACCAAGAAGATGGATATTTAGGTACGTCCTGACGATATGTCCAGTCGTATTATACCTGCTGAAGATTGCCTTGCATACTTATAGCTGGTTGACCTCACCAGTGCACTGAAGACCTTGTATTTAGAGTGTTGTGCGACGTCCTCTGCGCCAATCGGTTGTTTTCCGCAACCTTGTTCCGCTTGCTCGCATCCGCGAAGATCAGGCTGCACATGCAGCTGTGCATCGTGCCGAGGTGCAGCGAATTGATCTAGTGAGTCAAGGTCCGCATCACCTATAGCTACCCGAGCTCGCGCTGACGTGCAGGAGGTTAGCTGAAAGTTGTGGTATGCGGGCCGAAGTGCTGAACGAAGGAAATAAGCAAGGCAGGTGCCTAAGACATGCTAGAAATGATGATGATGATGGATTGCTTCAGGTCGAAGGCTAGCTTTGAATACGATGCTTGTGCTGCGCTGGAACAGCGCCGTCGATGTACGTCTAGCATGGAATAACAGGCCTGTGGACGGCGATGATGACAATCATTGATGTAATAAAGTGTATGATACATGATTCAAGCATTAATACGCCCTGTACTAGCCGCACCGCCCATGGCGCGGTCTCCCGTATCGCGACAATAGCCCGGATTTCCATACGGACGCTAGCTTCCACGGCCGAATTGCTGTAATTCGGGCATAGGACAAATGCAAAATCGGAGCGTAAACGCATCCAAAGAGCTTGATTAAGTGACAACAGAACAGCTGACTGTATTCTGTAGTCAATGGTGATCAAGCGCGGGGCTCCTCGGGCATTTCTGCAATGGCAATTGTGCAGCTCTTGGGCTCGTCCCTGCAGCACTGGCGAGCACAGCATGCCCGAACAACACTAATACAGCGTTCTAATGAATCTAACCAACACTTTGATAGTATCACTGTCATATCTGCTCGGCATCGTGACCCAGCTGGCACATGCGGGGAGTGTTGGAGATGGGAGGCACCTCACCATGCTGGCCAGCAATCCTCTGTGGCTCGCACAGATGCTGTGATAGTCAACGGGGATGGATCCTATGTGTACTCAGGGGGTATAGCAACTCATGAGGTTCATCTGGGAGTGCAAAAAAGGTGTATCAACGCAGTGCCGTTGGGAAGTAGCAGGGAGGTGCACAACGCTCATATCAGACTGAACGAGCTCGTTGCAGCGTCAGACAACACAAGCCCGCCCGCAGTGGACTTGGACAACCCATACATGCGCTTGCGCTGGTTCGCTACTTAAAAGGCTGTGCGTGCGTTTCGCATACGTGGAATTTAGCCGCAAGCCGTGCAGGTTTCAGGCGGTGATCATGGTCACCATGCAACAGCCAGAGCGCGCCCGAGCGCCGGAACCAGCAATGCTAATGGTAATAGTGTTCCGGTAGCAGCGAGAGCATCAATGGTGCGCTTTACGTATGTTTACTGCTTCGCCTCAAGGCTGCCCGAATTGGCAATCCGGGTGGCAATCCGGGTGCAACTCGTTCTTGTAGTGTGATTGCTGTTTGCATATGGGCTGATCATGAGCAGACCAACAAAGCAGCTCAAATAATAAACACTAGACCAGCCTTCATGTTGTGTAAACGCAATTGGTGAACGGATGGTACCTTGACGCTGCGTCCGCTGTGCAGAGCTCTTGCAACGTGCACGTGAAGGCTGGCGCGTCAGCTGCATGCGCAGCGGCAGCGTTGGACAGCGCCATAGCGAGCTAGCTACGATTTTAGTTCCTACAGCATGCTAATACTTCATGAACACTAACGGCATTCCCCTTTGCCAATTTAATTAAACACGCGAGGGTAGCTCGCCATCCCCGGTCGGCCTAGCTTGGCTTCACAAGTCGGCCAACGGAACATTTGTGGTCGCGTCAAAGTGACCGCGCGCGTGCAAATCAGTAATGGACGGAACACACTGTGATTTTGAAGCCTGGTGATTTTGAAGCCACTGGTACTGTCACTGATCATGAGCTCCAAGCCGACCGACCAGCCGCTGAGGCTTCAGAACGGGACACGCGTGCACTGCTGTTGTGCTCGGAGAGAGTGTGGCGGTTTGTCTGTGGTATACGTCCTGCAAGGTATACGCAAGGCATCGATATCGCAGCAGTCTTCAGTCAATGCGGAAGCTGAATTCGAAGGTACCTACTAGGCTAGGCCGACGATCCAGTACACAGCGCACCGCTGGAAGGCATGCAGCATGAAAGTGAAAAGCGGTATGCTTTTCATGCTTGAAGAGTTGCATGCTGAGCATTAAAGATGCCTTGCGAGCTCGTAGGACATGTACACTTACGCGTACTGGCGCACATGTCGACCGGGCAAAGCCTGGCGCTCGATTGAAGATCGGTCGAGCTCGATCGATAGCTCTGCGAACGCAGTTGGCCGCATGCGTGCTACACCTTGACATAATAGGCCACGTGCAAAATTGAAGTTTGTCATCACCGGTACCGCGTTTACTCCTGCAGCGCGCTGGTAGCACACACGTGAGACCAAGCGAACGAATGGATGCTCGCGTCATGACGCGTCACATGTTAGTTTCCGAGGGGTATAAGTAGGGAGTCATTTCCCGGTCAGAGCTCTGCAGGGCTGTGTTACACGGAGATCGGCCGTAGAAGCCCAGGTCTGCGCATGCAGGGCAGCCATGCAGCCTGAGGGCCAAGCGTGGTAAACCTGCAGCTTGCAGGGATGAGCACTGGGGTGCCTAGGGACGTGCTCTGATGTGGCCAGGCACTAGTTGCGGCTCGTGGCTTGGCTGGTTTGATGACTACCCTGACACGTGCAGCAAGCGAATGCAGCCTGGCTGCCTGACGTGTTCGGGCCCTCTACAGAGCAGGCTCATGTCAGATATCCTTGTGATAGATCCAGGACCCAGGACCCAGGACCTAGGACCCAGGACCCAGGAGCTCCTTCTTGCCTGCCCGTATATAGCCCCTGTATATATATTGGCAGGGGCCCTGTGTATGGC
>JALKAD010000036.1:22909-43257 GCA_024500015.1 Ulva compressa | reverse complement strand
ACGAACCGACACAACAGCAGACCAGCGCAATCCACCGCCGCGCCTACCACGCCAAAGTCACGCATTCCAACCATCAGCACCACGCACCACCGTCCGCCAGCACGCATGGCCGCCTCCTCTCTGACACCCCACCCTCCGACAGTTCCCGGCCGCCGCTCGGACCCCAGCACTCAGTGGCAGTGAGTGTGGCAACAGGTGGCCTGGGAGTAAGGGCCACGTGTAAGGCCGCCGCGCGGGGCAGCAGACCCACGCCACGGCGTCTCGTTCCCTTGTGCTGAGGTTGGCTTGGCGCCGGCTGGGCGCCGTGGTCCCTGCGCTCAGCCAATACGAAAAGCCGCCAACAGTCAGGGAAACACCAGAAATGTGCAGTATGACATGCAGCCCCCCAACCCCCCCCCCCCCCCCCCCCCCCCCCCCCCCCCCCCCCCTCCTCCTCCTCCCTCCATCTTCCCTCCTGCCCGCGCACCTCCGCCATTTCTCCTCTGCCCCCCTTCCCGGACACCGCTGGTGAGAGCCGGGCTGGCTGTGGCTGCAGCCCCTGGGACCGGTGCCTCGCGGCCTCGGAGCTGGCCGCAGCGCGCGGCTGCGCGCCCGTGTAGACTGCTAGTGTGGAGTCGGCGCCCGCCAGTGGGCCCTGAGCATGCTGACTGTGTTTGGTGTGCGCATGGACTGTGTGGTACTGCGCGGTGCTGCGTTCGGTTCCTGCGTTGTTTGTGTGTGTATGTGTGTGTGTGTGCATGCACATGTGTGTGTTTGCTTTCATGCCGGCACAAGTTTGAACGCATTTGTTCTGGCATGTGCTCGTGCGGAGAGTAGCCTTGGTGCTTGCGGTGGGCTGTCTGTCTGTTTGCGTGTTGCCTGGTCTGTTGCCTCGGCGCTGCTGGGTCCTAGATCTATCACTGTGTAACACATGCAGCACGGTCGCTGCGAGCTCACAGAGAGCAAAGGACTCTCTTGTGCACACATGCATGGGCCGGCGACGACCAGGTGAGCACGCACGAGTAGTGCATGAGGGGTTAAAGTGAGGACAGGGTGGGACAGCCCTGATTTTGACGAGTCTGTGAGGTGCTGCATGCACCATTTGATGCAGAAATGGGTACACAGGGCTGCTTGCATGGCGAAACAGACCACATAGTGACACGACCCAACAGCCTGCCTTTGGCACCTGCTGCTCCATGTGGCGCTCTGAGATCATTAACGAGGATTCCGCTGCATTTGAATTCGAAGAGGGGCCGCTGAGAGCGAGCCACTCTGTCGGCTGTGCTGTGCTGGTACGGAAGCCAGTACCGGCTAGCTCACACGAGACGGACGCTGATCACGCTACGGCGCTGCTTCTTTGGTTTGACTAAAATCGCTGCAGTATTCTGCATTATGGAGGGGCTTGTCTACAGGCTAGTCGTGGCTGGAAGCGTGCGCAAACGGGGCTGAACAGCAGCTGTGAGAAATTTTGCAATAGGTGTGATTCAGGCCAGTGCTGAAAACGAAACTGAGTGGAGATGATAGGCAGGCTCTTGCGAGTCTATATGTGTGCTTGCGCTGTCATGCCCGCTGTTGTTATGAACAAGTTGTTAGGGAGAGGAGAACAGTCGAACCCAACTTCACCCCAAAAACCAAGGCGTTTTTTAGCGATTGGCTGAGCGCCTGGCACGTGGTGCGTGTGCATAGCTAGTGTGTGCATGGACTATAGCAACGTGGTGCCGCGCTCGCTTTGTGCAGTGTGTGTGCGTGCTGTTTCTGTGGGCAATTGGTGTGGATCATGCTGGTACAGACGGTGGTTGTGCTCCTTGTTCAGATTGTTTGTTTGTTTTGGTTGTTTGGTTTCCTGCATTTTTCCTCGGCGCTGCTGAGGCGTTGATTTATCTCAGTGTAACACACCCCACCCTCCAACTCACACCAGCACCAGCACCACTGCATACAGCGCAACCCCCTGCGGCAAATCTCACGCTCACGTCCCGACATGCACCCCCCCTGCGAGCCCGGGGGCGCACGGCCCCAGTGCGGAGCGGACCAGCACTGCGGGGCAGACCATCCGCGGTCTACTAGTAGCAGACGCGGCAGAGCGAGGACGCGCAGGGCACCTGTGACTCCACACTGCCAACCCCTCAGCAGCCTGTGGCTACACGTGGGGAAGCAGGGACGGGCGAGCACACACAGACGCGGGGCAGGCTGACTCAGCAACCGCGGCCCCCAGCCCGCGGCAGCGGCCAGCGGCCGCGTACAGATCGTCCGGAGGGGCAATGTAGCCAGGCAACACCGCCCGCCCTGCAAGCCAGTTGCGCAGCAAAACCGCAGCAAGGACGTGGCGCGTGCACCGCGCTGTGGCGCGTATAGACCGCGGCAGAGGGTGGTGGAGAGCTCGCACATGGCCTTCTGCAAGAACACCCGCCTCAACACGGTCCCGAAGGCAATCTCACTCAGCAAGGCAAATGCATGCGTACCCGTGCCCGCACGGCCGAACGTCTCATGCGACAGGGACACATCGGAATGCGCATTACTTGCCATTGGGAGTCGTTCGTGGCATGCAAGTTGTACCGGTTAAAGGTTTAAAAGCTAAGTACTAGTAAACTAGGTTTAAAAGCCAAGTACTATGCAGAATTCACTGATACTGTGAAAGCACTCAAGATGTTGGGACAGCACTTGTACAAGGGCTGTGCCGGTGTATATCCGGAAATGGCTACAGATCTCACGGAGAGTATGCAATGATACAGCGCGCCAATACTAGTGGCAGTACAGCCGATGTGATATAAACACTGCCCTGATCGCAGGCAGTCGTGTTGCTGCAAACTGCTAGCCTGAGAAATGATCCCCCAAATCGGGCATCACGCCTATTAGTTAAACCCAAACGGTAATTGGCCAAAGCATTGAATGGCGTGGCCATATCGTAGAATAACCCAAAAGCCATAAACATGTGCAAGCCCACCAGATGCACGGGCGAGCGCATGATAGCTGGATGCCGCGCGGCGCGGAGGACTAGTTGAGACTCCTTACACTTCAATTCCCTTGAATTACAAAACCAGCCCAACCCTAGGCCTTGAAAGCGGATATTCTCAAGCAGTTCCTGCAGTACTGTAACTATTGAAGGGGGCTGGCAGACATAGTCTGAGCTCTCGACCGCAATGCAGACTGAAGGCAAGATCTAGCACTAGATCTGACGCGGCAAAAATCAATCTTCACAAAAAGCCTTGCGCACGTCTTGAGCACACATGCCATGAGCCAGGCTATAGGTTGAAAATGCTCAGGCATACGATTCAGATATCACTGCGTTCGACACAATGCATTGCCTGCAACAATCGTCCCCCCAGGTTCAAGCTCTCCAGGTATGTCAGCAGGACGTGCGCGATACCACAGATACTGCAACGCTGCGTCAAAGCAGTATACGTACAGCACATATACCAGTGCGCCCAGAGTAGCAATGCAGGCCACCAGCCTGAGTAGATGGGGGGAAAAGCACAAAGCCCTATTGTCTGCTGTCCGCTACGTAGCAGCTGCAGCCACCTGCGGAACCTCTGCAACACGGTTACACCCGGTCTGCGTCAGCTGCGGCCAGCCATTGCCATCGTTTGCTGGCGCAAATGGGACAGTCTTGTTGGCAACTTCCAATCCACATGTGATCCTGCACATACATGCCGCACTCGTGAGAATTCTCAGTAGCTACAAGGATGATGGCCCAGACGCAACCCGTACACGTCCAAAGCCGCTGCGTGTGTGCAGGAACACACTGTGCCCCCCTGCCGGGTATCACGGTACAGCACGTCTGGGAGCGCATGTAGTTTCTTGCGCACCCTCCTATGATTCAGTTGAGCAACTGCTGGCGTGAACGCGCGAGTAACCAAATGCCACTGTCTCAGCATACCTTCGACTCCCACTTGGAGTCTCCCAGCATTCAGTCATCGCCCAATGGCCGCGGGCTCGCAAGTCTGCGAATGTATGCAGTGAAAGCAGCCAGAGCATTCGAATAGTGTACACAGCGATAATAGTCAGGCTGGTGCTAATTCAGGGCTGTTTGGGCCAGCTGTGGGTTGGCACATGTTGTGTGACATTTGATTGTTAATAGTGGCAGATCTAGACGCATCCTGCAGCGCTGCCAGGAGGGCATGTATACGTAGAGATGGCAGGGCAAACAAGGAAAACATGAGTTGATGCACACCGGTGTGGCCTCATCTCAAACTGACCAAAGTTCAAGTAATGGGCAAACGCGTTCCAGCACGTCATCGGTGCCTCTGTCTCCAAGTCGGTGTTGTGCTTCTTGTAGTAGGCACAGTCGAAACATTTGAGCTCATATGCTGCTTTCTTTAAGATCATTGGTGCACGGAGATCCCACAGCTCCTCAGCAGCTGGATCTGGCAGCACAAATGGATTCCCCTGCAGGCTTAAAGCACTCACTGATAAACGCGCATGCGTGTCATGCGTGCACCTGCACAGTGCAAGTCTGCTACAGTAGAATGTGCATGAGTGGCATGCGTGCGCTTGTCATTGTTGAACTCTGCACACTGCCAATGTGAGAGTATATGCATCGGATTGAGTGCCACGCTACAAATTTTGATGTCAAATATCCAAAGGATTGGGAGGCTTTGGAAGTACCATGAGCGGCAGGTACAGGCACCGCAGACAGTTGCCGCCTGGCAGTTTCGGTCAATGCAGGCAACTTTTCCACAAGGCGGAGAGTTGGCCCACAATGATACACGGGCCATCCTGTCGAGTTCCTCAATGGAACTGTGACAGCAACATGCATCATATCTGTGTGAGCTCGACATGCTCACACGCAAGGAGAAGCTAAGCATGAACCTGTCACAAGATCTATCTAGCTAGCATGTAGAGCACACCTCTGCAGTGTAGTTGTGCCAGGTGTCATACGCGAGCGCAGCCTGAACCGACGGTGCCTTCAGCTGTGCCCATGTGCTCTTCACCTTCACAAACATCAGCTCCATCGGTGCCAAAGTCACCGAGTCTTCGAGTGCATAGTTGAACGGGTTCTCTTCAGCGTTGCAGTCCCAGTTCTGCGGATCACGCCAGTCCACTCCCTGATAGCGACCCTGCAGGACACAATCGCCACTGGTGCTCTTGTCTGAGCTGATCAGCTGCAGCCCACGAGCGGCGTTCCCAAGAAGCGCTGTTCAGCTCTGCAAGCTGGGTATTGCAGCAGACTGACGAGGGGTGACACACGGCATGCAAGGCACCTGATGGTGTCCAGGAATGCCCTGCACTGTCGCTGGTGTACGGCAAGCGCGAGCACTCTAGAGTTAATGGGCTACGCAAACATTTAGCACACAGTGCAAAGGGCACAGCATCGAAGTCATTAAGTGCAAATGCTGCTCTGAGTACATCAGACTGTACACAGGGAGTCAGTTTTTTTTGTATCACAGATAGCTAGCTGCAGGATGGGAATAAAGGCTGTGCCAAGAAGCACTCGACCACAAGCATTGCGGCCAACACCGTCTTTTCAAATGAGACACAGCAAGCTTTGTAACTTCGAAGATGCCAAAACACTGAGTACCTGAATAGTTCGCGGAGCACACCATGAAGCTGTCAAGGGTATAGTTGGCATCCAGAATGACCGCAGAAGAGCCCAGCTCGCTGTAGAATATGGTATCTTGGAAGGCCTGGTAGCACTCAAAGACTTTGCCGTTGTCAATCAGCAGCTGCATTCCGATGGCATCTGTTGCCATGGCGAACGACTGCACATGCGGGTTCTGACGCAGCTCGCCCGTCGAGAACTCGGCAGTCGCCTCGCAGTTGATGGTCGGGCCTACCAGCTTGACATCTCCCACCAGCTTGCTGGTCATGAGCTCTGTGAAATGCACCTTACCCTGCATGTCAGGTCAGACGTAGGGTCAGATGCATGCCGGTCATGCATGTACCATGTGCAGCATTGATTATCTGACAGCATGTATAACATTGAGATGCAAGCAGCAAGTACAGTTTTGGGAGGCCGCTGCATGAACATAATCATGACCGAGCGGATGCCCTGGGTCAGTGCAGTAGTGGGGCCGCATGATCGGGGTGCACGCCCAGCACGGGAAGCTTTGTCTACTAGTAGGCCGCTACTAGTAGGCTCCTGCTCTGACTCTGGAAACATCTGGTGGAAGCACACCTTCAGATAAGGGGGCAAGAACGGTCCGCGCACAGAGGAGTTGAGGAATATGAAGTACTTGTATGCGGCGGTGTTGATCTGCTCGCTCTCAAGCGCCCACCCAAACGTGCCCCAGTCAAAGCACTCGTTGGTGTGATTCAAGTACCGGCCGTTGGATGGCAACTCCGGCATGTCGACCTCCTGAACACACGAGCTTTGTGACAACTGCCACGCCGGTGGCAACGTTTCTGGGAAGAGGCCGTGAGGTGCTCGGATAAATCAGAAACGTGCACGTGCCCATCCCGTAGGGACAACATTGCTGCATGCATGTGGACAACTTGAAGAGCGCCTCAGAGGATGTATGACCTGGTAACATGCCAACACTCCAAGTGCAATGCTGTGGCCAACCGTTGGTGCAGCCGTAAGCTTCAAAACATGGGGGGCATGGCACTGATGACTCATGAGGTAGTGGACAGCACGCATCTAACATATCTAACGCACGCATCTAACGCATCTAACGCAGGGCAAGGGGTGCGTACAGGGTCCAAGGGTCCTCTGTTGTATATGATGATGTACTCGCAGGACTCACAGTCAGGAATGCCATGCTTGACAAAGAAAAGAAAGTTGCCGTAGTATTCTGAGTCGGTGTTGCTGAAGACATACAGCACCAGTGTCTCTGCCTGGGGAGTCTCAAGCTCCACTTGCGATTGAGCAGGCGCAGGTGCCGGGCCTGCACACATGCACGCGTGAACGAGTCCTCAGGGAGTGCACAGCAGGGGCTGCTTTTAGTTGACGTCTATATATGCCGTTCGTGCACCCGCGTGGTGACAGAAACACAGCGGGTACCAAAGCACAGTTACGGTGAGCTGTATCGGCAAGAGTCCGAAGCGGGGACGGCGCTACACAAACTGCGCTGATCAGGAGGATAGGCAGAGGAGTGTCCACAGGGCCTAGGTCAGGAATCCTGCGGAAGTGCTGCAATCCGCTTGTTTTCTGCGTTACACAGTGATAGATCTAGGACCCAGCAGCGCCGAGGCAACGGACCAGGCAACACGCAAACAGGCAGACATGTCAGCTCAAGCACCAATTGCAAGGCCACTCTCCGCACGAGCAAATGCCAGAACGTGTTTTCTGTGTAGAAGCCGTGCTTGCATTGCGCATTTGATACGTAGCCACAGCAACTGCAGTAACCGTATATATCTGCTGAACAATGTGTCTGAACTTGCCATCATGCCCACGATGGAGAACTTATGAATGCGAGCAGCCACAACAGCAAGTGCTAGTAGCGCGCTGACTGTGCGCGGGCCGCATGATCACTGCGAACGAACAACGAGCACCTGAACCACATGTCGTCAGTTTGATCTGCGACGCTTGTGTGGACACCACCCGCATACAGCACCGACCTCATTGCAATGCAGAAACAGCGAATCGGGAGGTCTCGCACCAGGCGCAATATGTTGATGCCACTGCAGGGAGCGCCCTAGGGAAGCCTGTTCCCGGTGCAGGAATGCCATGATCAGCAGTGCAGTGCAGCAAATAATCAGGCTGCTCAATGCCCCTGCCGCAAAGCGCGCACGGCACAAGAGGCGCCACCAGCAACTCGCCGAGCTGGCACTGTCCGCAGGCGTCCGCGCCTTCCCCCTCTGTTGCTCCATCGCCGCATGCGACAGCGTTGTGGCCTCCACCGACACATCAAGCTCGGGCTCCTCAGGGCCGATGCAGTCGGCCGCCCCGCGTGCGCCCCGGTCGTGGAGCATCCTTGTCTAGTGCTTTCTGTTGCTGCACAGGAAGTCTGGCTGCGCAGGAAGTCTTCTGCAGGGCGAGCTCGAGGAGGAAAACCTGCAGGCTGCACAAAACGATCAATTTGCGCAACACGCGACCAGCTGGCTGCAGGCGACCCAGGCCTGAGTCGATCCGCGGGTGTGCTGAGGCTAGGCGGACCAGCACATGACAAGAGGAGGTAGCACATGTTTTCAACGCTTCCTCTGCCTTACAGCTGCCTGACACATCTCGAGAGGTCGATGGTTTGACAGTGATCATGGGTCCTAAAAATGGAGATGCATGCAGCACCCTCTGGCAGCTACTCACACACCGTGTCACAAGGCCGTCATGCGTGGACGCCCTAGGATTTGGCACGATGGCTGTACTTCAAGTTGCTATAGACAGCGCTAGCTTGGCTTTGTGACACTGTGACATGATGCTAGCTGGTATGCGGCCAAAGCTCACGCGCATGCGTCCACAGAGTGACATCGTTGTGTAGCGCTAGCTGATGCACTCCGCCAGGTGACAGAAGTCTGTACGTCCCAGACTCCCGCAGGGGACACGTGAGATGCAAAAACGTTTCAGCTTGTGAAGCCAAGACGATCTTGGAACGCGAACTGCACTAGCGTTAACTCCAGCTGCCTGCCGGGTGTATCGCGACCGATCACGCGTACGTCCCGCAACAGTAGTGGCAAGCATGCACAGACGGCGTGCAGACTCAGGTGAAACGGTCTGCTGTAGCAGAGTATTAGACGAAGATTGTGGGCGCACATCAACTCAGGTGACTGCGATAGCGGCGTAACATATGTACATCTATCGCGGCAGCCTGCTGCTGTCGAACTCGCAGCCACAATTTTGCAAAACCTGCTCCATATAGTACAGTCTACCTTCTGAATTATGCGCAAAACGTTGGAAGCTGCGGCTGGTACGCCTACCGGCAGTACTGGTCCTCGCAGCACGTCAGTCCAGCGTGCATGCGCATCTGCAGGTTGACCCGCGTCGCATATGTACATGTTCCAGACAGCATCAACTTTACGCACCTGGGCAATCTGTCGAACGCTACAGCTAACGCTATTAAGCTACCTCCAGCTGTGAGAAGCTAGTCTGATGCGAAGATCAATCTGAAGGCAATGCCCGAGACGTCGACGTTGGAAGATGCCCGGCACAAAAAGTCTCAGACATGCGCTCCGCAGGAACCGGACGACAGAATCCATGCACTATCTGTTACCGCTGTGGACAAAGATCAGCTGACCAAGAAATACACAGCGCAGATTATTCTGAGGGGTAGCGTCTTGTCATCATGTGCCTTTGCGCAGTTCAGCGTGGAAATCGCACATGATGCGCGCGCCAGCATGCAGCACTGCCCAGCACCCCGCATTTGCAATCTTGCTCGTAAGATCCTCCAATTGGCACCTGCGTCATCGCTGCCTGCTGGTGTCAGCGGCAGACGGGCATGACGTACTACCGCCACAGCAGACTTCAGCCTAACCATAGGATCTCGAGATATCTCGGGTCACCCGAGATAGCGATGTCCGCGCACGCCAGCTTGGATCCACCCGCAGCACCACTGTTACAACCGTGACAGATCTAGGACCCAGCAGCGCCGAGGCCTCGCGAGGCACCGTGTGTTACACAGTGATAGATCTAGGACCCAGCAGCGCCGAGGCAACAGACCAAGCAACACGCAAAAAGACAGACAGCCCATCGCAAGTACCAAGGCTACTCTCCGCACGAGCAAATGCCTGCGAGGCACCGTGAGGCACCGTGTGACATCCACTGGTCATGACGTACCCAATTGGGCCCAATACCATGGTATACCTGGCCAGGCTGTCAGCTGATGCTTCCAGTAATCACACGGTCTCCAATTGCAAAAATTTACAGTTGGGAGATGTACCCTGACCCGCGGCAAGTGCGCATGGTACGCTGCAAGAGTTTTCGGGGTGCGCCGTTTTGGATTCACGCAACGTTTCCTGGATCAGCGCGCGGTGCGACCAAGTTCAACAAGTTGCGTTGCCGCTCTTATGCATGTGTATACCCCGTCGGCAGTCCAGCTGGATCCAGGGCATGTCACCCCTGCTTACAGCGGTGATGGTGCTCCATTACGCACTCGACGCGTACATATACGCAGTTTCGGAAAACTGGCGGACACCTGCGGTGCCCAGCACCTCTTGATACTGCAGTACTGAGGCATCAGTACTGCAGTATATACTGCAGCTTCCTAGGAGGCCTCCACAGCTTGCAGGCAGACGCGACTAGCGCGTCATGACGGCGTTGGAAAACTCATGCATCGTGATACCGACATCATGATGCATCATTGGCCACCGCCCGCCGCGCGCCGGCCACGCGTGTGGGTGCTGCAAATAGGATACCCTATATATTCGTACATCGAGGGGCTCGGAGCTTGTGCACCAAGCGAATGTACATCTGTAGATATTAGACGCATCTGCTACCCAGCAGGTGCGAGCCTGCCAGGCGGTCACCTGGCTCGAACTGCGCACCCGTGAGCCGTGCTACACTGGACATGGTCATTTTCTGAATAGGAGACCCAGCTGGGCCCAGGCCTGGCCAGGGTACACCCTGTATGTAGCGTACCTGTATGTATGCATACAGGTGGCTGCAGCACGCACACAGCTGCTTTCATGGTCGGATACGCTGCCCTGCAGCTGTACCTCAAACCTCAAAAGACGATGCATGATATCAATGCGCATGCACACTCGAACTCCACGGCCATGGCCAGGGAGTCTGCGTGTATTTCTCAGGCCTTTACTACGCAGTTCACACTGTCTCACAATCGGTCAACGTGATCACGCGTGATATGCGAGAAGGCGCGCAGCTGGGCAGGTTTGCATTTATGGTTGCAGCGACATGCCGGCACACGAGCCTGAATGATCCAGCAGACAAGGCATTTACTATGCAATTGCTATGCAATACCTATGTCGGCCCAGGCTACGCCAGAGGAGAAATATGAGGGAAATTCGAGAGCGAACACGTCAACTGGACATTCATGGCAGCGGTTGAAGACAGCAGCATGCCGTGGCATGCATACCGGTATGCCGCGGCATAGAAACAACCGTTGCGCGCGTCTGAATGGGTCATGCAGTCCTGATTGCGCGCGAAGACAGTTCGACAACACACATGTAGTTATCTCGAACGTGCTCTGCGTGAACTTTGAGCGTAAGCTTGTATGCACATCCATGCATAATTGCGTGGTTGCATGTCCGCTGGAGATCACAGTGCCTGCAGCTTGGCTTGAAATTGGGCACAGCCTCCTTACTGCTGTGGACAGCATCGTGACATTCAAGCAGACCCACAATTTGCCGCAGCTCCAGCTGAGCCTTGCTAATCACACACACTTGACCTCCTGCGCTGCCGTCTTCCAAACGGTGTTTTGCGTTGCCAGTTGGTGTGAAACGGAAGACGAACTTGCGCGTACGGATTGCTTTGTCAGTGTTGCAGCACGCCTTGACAGAGGTGAGTCTACCCGCAATAGTGAATTGCTCGTGGCGCTGAGTTTCAGCTATTGAATTCATTTCCACGTGCAAGGCTGCAACCACGATGCGGCAGCGCAGTCTTGCTCGCATGCCCTGGTGGCAGACCCTGCGCGGGGTCTGCATGATGTCCGACAGCGATGTGTGCCAGCTGTAGGCATCTGCTGATCACCGTCGCGATAGCAGCATCCCAATACCCCAGAGAGTCGTACATCCAGTGTTAGTTGGCATGGTTGTTGTTTTCTTACTCGTTGTGTATATATATCTCTGCAGCCGTGATCGCGCAGACTTCATAGTTCGGGCGCCGGCTGTACGTGTAGCTCTGACACCGACCGCAGCCTGCAGCTAGCTTGCTATGCCCGTTGCGCACTATAGCCTCGATGGTACTACACGGAAGTAATTGTCGTGAACTCTTGAGTCTCCGTCGCCATGGCATGCGCCTGCCCCTCCACCCAACGCTCTAGATCTGGCCCAAACGATCGCGAGGTCGGTGCTTGCCAGGTGCACGCTGCCCCGCGCGCCGAGTCCCAGCTGCTTAGCGCATTCAGAGGTACACTAGCTGTTAATCTCGACTGCAGCCATCAGTACCGTGTCCTTGTAGCGCTGAAGTCTGTCATTCGAACGGGAGCCTGATCATGAGGTGCAAGGCTGGGTCGACGCACACACCAGTTCCTGCGCAATTCTCGGTTGAAAACACACGCGCACACGCGCTCACGCACTTGTGTGATTTGCTGAACGCCATTCCGGCCCTTGACAGCACTGTGCAAGAGCAGTTTCAATCGCTATCTCCCCCGAGTCTCGCTCGTTTTCGACAACACCTGAAAGTTTGGACAGCAATCTGTTGCAGTGCTACACACCCTGTACCGGCAGTCATATTCCTGGCAATCTCCCTTCAGTACTTGTACTAGTGTCATCGACGTCGCTAGCACATGTTGAAAGCAAGTGCCACAGCAAACACAGACTGGGACAAGTACACGCACGCACGCATGGCTATGAACACATTGTTCAGACACATCAACATGTATGTCTTCAGCTGAGGGCAAGAGCCTGCTGTGCAGGAACATCGACTCCCAAGTCTCTGTAGTTGACAACTGCAATTGAAAAGGCGCATCCAGCTTGATCAGTCATGAGCGACCAAGAAGAGGTTGCACCCACACCCAGACCACCTGTCAGTGCAGTCCAGGAGGAAAGTGGTGCCGCCGACTACCCCACAGATGCGTCCACAGATATGTGGACGCCACTGCTGCAGCCAAAGCGCAGCAGCCCCTTGCAATGGCGCTCTCACAGTCGTTCACCCGGGACACGGCGACGGCGTCCGACTGATGGGTGGAGCCTGATCTCGTCAGTGGACTACGTGCTGGGTTTCGCAGTCGGGTTGATAGTTTGCTGTTTAATGATTCTTGTTGTTCTGCGGACAGGACGTGACATGCATCCAGAGGAACCCCTGCCGGGTGCGCTCACAGAAGTCAATAGATCTGCCAAGTTGAAATGCTGGTTGGTGTGACGTGCGGTGCTGGCTAGCCGATAGTACTGCATATATATAGGCATGCCTATGCATGCATGCCAGAGCTGCACCGCGACCAGTGCGATGAGCCCGAGCATGTTCTCCGTGTACAAACATGTAGCGTCTCGACATCATGGCCAGGTGTTGCAAGCACCTGAGAGCAGGGGTCGTAGCTCTGTGCCGTGCTGAACAGAAAGCATGTCAGTTGGCGAGGGTCCTCAGTCTGCTTTGCCTGCCTGTAGGTGGCTTTTTGCAAGGTGGACCGCTGCCACCACAGCTGGTGATCTATGTTTTCAGCAACACTGACCCTGAGTACTATGGAAATCTCCTCTTCTTCCTCAAGCACGGCCTGCCCGGCTGCGACTCCTGCGACTATGTCATTGTCGTCAACGAAGGCGAAGAGGAGGAAGTGCGATGTTGCCGCTGCTTGCCACTCTGTGATGCATGCCTCGTGATGAACATGTGAGCATGCACGTGCACTCATCCCAGCTCATTTTCTTTACCGATGTGACTGTCGCGTTGACAGGGAGGCCTGCTTGACAGAAGTCAAGCGCTGACGATGCATGGCTGTACTCAGTGTACGTATACTGTCTTTTGGCCTCGAGAGGAGCCCCCCTTCACTGGCGCAAAAACTGCTCAACAAGTTGTTACGCTTACACTTAGCCTACTGCTGCAATGCAGGCGGTAGACCTGCCCGAGCTGCCGTCAAACGCAAAGTATGTCCACCACCCGAACGAATGCTTCGACTGGGGCACCTTTGGGTGGGTGTTCAAATCGCAAGGCATTGACATTGCTGCGTATACGTACTTCATCTTCCTCAACTCCTCTGTCAGGGGGCCCTACATGCCAGCCTACCTCAAGGTATGCCGTGTCCCCTCTGCTGCTCGGGCAGTGCTGTTAGTGGTCCTGGTCCCTTTGAGAGGTCTCTACACGTGCCCAGCGGACCACCTTGTAGCACATGGTGGCGGTCAAGAAGGTTGGCTGGCCTGAATAGTCAGCATGTTCTGGCACCAACTTGACCAGCTGTGATGCCATGGACCATCAACAACCCAGATCCTGTTGGCGATATATATGCTCAGTTTGTCTTTTGCTCGCCTTGCCTTTGGTGCACTTGCTCACCGACATGTCCAGGCGCCGTACATGCATATGCAGCAAAAGATGGGGCTGCTGTGCAGGACAAGGTACACTTCACTAAGATGATGACCAGCAAGCTGGTAGGCGACGTCAAGCTTGTGGGACCAACCATCAGCTGTGGCGGAACTTTCAAGCCCGGCACAATGGAGCTGCGCCAGAATCCGCATGTGCAGTCGTACGCCATCGCCACCGACGCGATTGGCTTGAGGATCCTAATGGAAGACGGCAGGGTCTTTGCGTGTTTTACTAACATCGCAGACACCATCTACTACAGCGAGCTCGGGGCATCAGCGGTTATCATGGATGCCAACTACACCCTGGACAGCTTTATGGTGTGAACGGTGCCCCCACAACATGTCATCATGATCATGTTCAACTTGATTTAGTTCAAGTTGATGCCACGAGTTCAAGTTGATGCCACGTTCCTGTATGACCCGGAGCTACATCTTAGCCTCAGCGGTGCCGAGTGAACAAAGCACACAGCACATGCGATCTAGACATCACAAATGGCCGCGTTCCTGTGCCGTGCTCTCGTTAGTGCTTTGTGTTAAACACAAAGTTTGCGTCCAGCTGAGACAGAATTGTTGCCTGCCTGAGCCATGTGTAACGATGTTTGCCAGTGACAGGCAAATGGGACCTCGTTCACTACTGTGTTTCTGGCAGGCGCCTAGCAAGGTTTTACACAGTGTGCATGAACACCCACTAGATCAATGAATGATGTTCAGACATCAGTGAACTATGTTAACCAGCGTCTGGCCTGCAGCCCTGATCTTGTCGCTATTGTGTGTCGCTGTTGTGTGTCGCTGTTGTGTGTCGCTGTTGTGTGTCGCTGCACGAGCCTCGAGGTCTGCCCCCCGTGCATCAAAGCCGGTGACTGTGTGCGCGGTGTGGCTGCTTCGTTGCGCCCGGCTACGTGCTTGGTGGTCGGGGGGCTGCTCGCGGGTCGGGTCTGCTGTGGTTGTGCCTGCTGTGGTGGTGTGTGTTGTTCGTTCTTCCGCCCCTGTTTGCAGGGGTGTTGTGGCCGATGCCCGTTTGGGTTTGGCGTGATGCCCGATTGGTTTGTTTTCTTTTTTGGGTGCATTGGTTGCTGACTTGTACTGCATTTGTATCGTCCACCACGCGCACAAGCCGCAAGCGCACGCTGCATCAGTCACTGCTGTCCTTCATCGGCACACCTACTCATGTACTTCACCAGCACGTGCATTGTGTAACTCAAGGAAGTGATGCTCCCATGTAGGGCCGCTACCAGGGGGTCGAATGGCGCGACCAGGCCGCATGGATGTGCAACAATGGCATGAACCCGTACCAGTATATCCTGGAGGACAGCCGGCCGCTGGCACCCATGGAGCTGATGTTTGTGAAGGTCAAAGACAACTTTGTGAAGGCAGGTTGTGAGTTTGCGTTGACGGCAAAGGCTTACGATGAGTGGTACAACATGACTGCAGCTGTATGCCTCTTGCACCCTTGCTACCTTTCCAGAACGGTGCCACACACCGCCGCCAGTGCGGTTGCCTGCGCTCAGCTGGTAGACTCGGGCCACAGATACCGGTTGCTCTGCTCTGTGTCACTGCTGCATGCGGCCACTGCAAGTATCTGCCAGCATTATTTCACGCCACCAAGAGCGTATGCATGCGCTCGTCTATCCCTGGTCACGGAAACTGGTTGCACGAGACATTCCATATGTGGAACAAGCACATCTATGTCTGCCTGCAGCTGGACGCCGTGAGCAGGTGTCGCCCAATGCACTGTTGGTGAGCATACGCATCAAGTTACCATGCCCATTCCACAAGAAAGTGTGCATTCCACCACAGAAATCGGTTCCTAGTTCGGCACGTTTTTGGGCAATCAGAGCGGCTATCATGCATTTGCCTGGTATGTGTGACGGCCAATTCTTTACAACTCACCATGGTGCAAGAGCTTCGCTAGCAGCTGTCCAATTCGCGTTGCTGTGGCCTGCTATGCCGCAATAGCTGGCCTGCAAAGCGATGCTGTTAGTATTGCTGTATGTGCAGGGCACTCCAGTAGTGCACTCTTCACCCGTTGTGGAACAGCTGTGGGAGCTGCGGGCGCCTCTGATCCTGCAGATGGCATCCCGTGGATTGAACTGCTTCGACTGCCAATTCTACAAGGATCACTATGAGGACGTTGCACCAATGTCATGCTGGGATGCCTTTGTGCACTTCATCAATGAAGGCCAGTTCCAGATGCGGGTGCACAGGTGTGAACTCGAAGATCGTGATCATATCTGGGCTCAGCATTATTAGTCGGCCTGATTCTGGGCTTCTGCAAAAGTCAGAAACCGTTACCGTATGTACTCAATGAGTACGTACCCAGTGAACAGCGCTGTGCGGTGGCAGCAGCGTCCACATTATTGCGATTCCCACATGTGTGCACTCAACTTGTACAGGTGTTTGTGTGGTCCATGTGCAGTGGCAGCAGCATGCGTTGACACTTCATGTTCAGCTTGTGCGGAGCACCGTGACTGGGTAGGTGTGATGTGTTACACAGTGATAGATCCAGGACCCAGCAGCGCCGAGGCAACAGACCAGGCAACACGCAAAAAGACAGACAGCCCATCGCAAGTACCAAGGCTACTCTCCGCACGAGCAAATGCCAGAACGATTTCGTTCAAACTTGCGCTGTCATGAAAGCAAACACACACATGTGCATGCACACACACACACACACATACACACACAAACAACGCATGAACCGAGCGCAGCACCGCGCAGTACCACACACTCCATGCGCACCCCAAACACAGTCAGCACGCTCCAGGCCCACTGGCGGGCGCCTACTCGACACCATCAGGCTACATGGGCGCGCAGCCGCGCGCTACGGCCATCTCCGAAGCCGCGAGGCACCGGTCCGGTAGGTGTGATGTGTGCTTGCGCTGCTGGTTGTGTTCCTTGTGCACAAGGCACATGTGAGTATGATTCCTGCCCATGTGAAGGGTGACCGTGCCGCTTGCGCTGGTTTGCAAACAATTGTGTTGTTCCGTCCTTACTTCAGTCGGCACTGCTGGGGCCTGGCTCTATCGTGGTGTAACACTTGTACGGTGCACATTTTCGTACCAAGAACTGAAAACGAGTTTGCAAGGTTCTGACCTTTCCCGATTCTGTCCAGGTTTACTTGCGACATGAGCCTGGAGAGCAAGGCCGTTCCATACACTCCATCCACGCAGCCACCATGGCCATACCTGGCAGCACATGGTTGCAGCAACACGCCACAGCCTCCTCCTGAAGCTGCGTCAGAGGGTGACGCAACCAATGTGGCAGATCTAAACGCACAGGCCGAAGCCCAGGACGCAGCTGTACAGAGGGAGGGTGCTGCTGTCGAGGGGAATGATGCTGCTGAGGAGACTGCAGAGGAAAGTGACGTGCCAAGTGATACAGACCAGCGCTAGCACTGCAGCTGGTCGCATGGGCAGAATGCAGATGTGTGTGCTGGAATGTGCTCGTTACGCAGCTGTGTTGGTACACAGCACAGACAGGATTGCTTCTCCAGCCGCATGTGGCCATGGGGCAGTTTTACGGGCGCCTACTTGATGTTCCTCTGGGTTAGTGAGAGGTGTGGCTGCGCAACACGTCCCAGTCCAGGCAGAGCGGTCTGTGGCCGCTTGTTTCTTTTCTGTACAGCTGAGCGTAGATGCACTATGAGATGCGATGCGAATGAATGCTCAGGCCATGGCTGCAGCCAAGTGTTCACCCATGGTCTTGATCAGCCCTCAAACCAGTGCTAGATTTAGAGGGGATACGCAGGTGACTCTCAAGTGTCTGTGCGTGTGTGGCGTGCCGGGCACGATAGGTGTATCGTACCTGGGTCGCACCGCATGGCAATCTGGCATCGTACCATTTGTGCTTAGGCAATGGCAGTCTGAGCTTCACACAGACAAGATTGGGGGTGGCTCTTACAGCGTCAAACTGCGGTAGGAGGCAGGAGGCATGGTTTGAGAGCTCGCCAGCGGCTACGAATGTTGCAGCCTGAGGTTCCTGCAGCCTGAGCAGGCACATCGTTAGGCATGGCATGAGCTCATGGCATGTGTCATATGGGCGGTGCGTGCAAGATCAGGACTGGTGGTGTGGCATTTAGTGTCAGCTGGCAGGCCTGTTGACCCAGGTTAATTGCACTTTGGCAGCCATGCACACTTGGGGAGCACATGTTGCTGGCCTGCATGCGCAGGTGCAGCCTAGGTGGGCGGGGCGAGTGTGGAAGATTTTTTGCTTTTTTGCATGCTTTTCGAAATCCGTGATGCTTTTTTTCTTTCGTCGTGCATAACTTGAACGGCAGCTGCATCTCAACACTACCAGCCAGCGTCTAGTACCGCGTTGTGGATGCATGTATTATTACCATCAATGGATGCTTACCTCCCCGTACCCGAGCAGGCTTTTTCTGTGTAGGGCGGTGATGCTGGTAGTACATGCCTAGGACTGAAAGTCTTCAACATGCATCAAATCGTGTGCAATCCCGCGGACTTCTGCTTACCCATTCATTGTATGATAGATATTCAGCTGTAACTTACTGAATGCATACTTTGCTTGCTTCTTGTCGACAGGTCGCAATACGTATACATGAATGCCAGACAAACACTGACACTGTGAGCAGCGCGCGATCACATGAGTTCAGCAATGGCAATGTGAGCATTGCCACACAACATTGCATTGGAAACAAAATCGATGATCACACGCATGGGGAAGGTTGACTGACAGGTCAGGCCCTCTTCAAGCCCCCCCCCCCCCCCCCCCCCCCCCCGGCCCCTTCAAAAGGTCTGGCCCTCTTCCAACCCTGCGGGGTTGTTGGGATAGTGCTTCTAGCAGGCCGAGTCTAAGCACAGTAGTTACAACAAATGCATTCCCTAAGTCAATGGATATCCCTGACTGACACCCCACACAGACACACATGCACTGCAACACACCATTGTCAAGCACCTGCTCCTGGAAACGCCCTTCGTTTACAATACCACCTCGCTTGATTGCCAGTGGCGCAGCACTGCCACATGGCCTACAAGCACTGCCACATCATGATGGTGTGGCGCACGACAGCTTTAAGCAAATCGGGCAAACAGCTGAAAGCAATAAGCACAAGCAACGAGCACCCACTAGTTCACTGCGTGGCGAGCCACAGCTCGCTCCAGCCTAAGAACGTTCAACCTCCACACAGCCTCCGGTCAGCAGCATTTCTGCAGACCCCTGTAGACACCGAAGGCAGACTCCTTTGGTCCACCGTCGCCACTCCCACCATCAGTGAGATTACATTCCATGTATTAAATGTACCTTATGGTCACAAGACGGCGGTATTGAGTAACACCGGTTCCCGAGAGGCATGTGGAGCCCGGTGGCTCCACCCCTTGAGCTAGCTAGCTCCACTACTGCCTAGAACTGCTGAGCGCTCCACTACTGCATAGAACTGCTGAGCGCTCCACTACTGCCTAGAACTGCTGAGACCTACGCAGAATGTAATGCAGGACGCTAGAGAGCGCGCACCACGCGCCCCCCTGCCCGCGGGAGACCCAGCTCACCATATGGCAGTGTTTAAGATTGTAAACCTTTGCTCATGGTGCCCCCCGCCGTCCACCTCCCGTCCCGGCCCGTCCCCAGCCACTGCTCGAACGTGGCGTTTTATGGTAGTAGATCCGGCCCCAGCTGGTCTGGGGCCCAGGGCCGTGGCCATCGGACCTTCGCGGCGCCGTGTCATTCCCGTGAGCATGCTGGCTGCTGCGGCCGGCTTTGCGCCGGCAAGGCGCCGCGAATCCGCCTGTTGCCTGTGCATGGCCTGTACATAAACTACTCTATGATGCGCTGGCAGTGTTCGGGATGGAGTGCGAAGTGCGCATACTTCAAGGCTCCGTACTAGTACGCTGACTTTCCGAAAGGGTCTGAGCTTCGGTCAACAGTCACCATTGCTGTTTTTTGTCATCCAGCACGTCCTAGCACAGTGGAACGGCAAAACTACTGCACTGCATGCACGTGAGAGTATCATCGGCGCTCTGGTTGCAACAAGCACCACAGCAGCCCGCTCGCAATCGCGCAAGATCACGGCGAGTCGAGCTCGGCGCCGGATTCGACACGCGTGGCCACAAGTGAGTCGCATGCCGCCATATGCATGGCGCCCCACAGCCCGCGCGTAGCGCTGCAGCGGCCGAAACTGGCCGCGGAGTACGCTCAGGAGTGCGCGTACTACAAAAAAGCCTCCGTACTAGTACGTTCGAACACTGTGCACGTGCGCTGGGGTGGTGTGCTGTGTGTTTGTGCTGCCGGCTGCGTTCCTTGAGCGTGCGGTTCGTGCCGATGAGTAGGGGGACCGTGCAGCGGTGGATTACGTGAAATGTAATTGCACTTATGGTGGGAGTGGCGACGGTGGACGGAAGGACTCTGGCCTTCGGTGTCTACAC
>JALKAD010000036.1:11700-22809 GCA_024500015.1 Ulva compressa | reverse complement strand
AGTATACAGGGGTCTGCAGCTCTGCTGCGGGCCGGAGGCTGTGCAGAGATTGGATGTTTTTAGGCTGGTACGAGCAACAGCTCGCCACGCAGAGTTGGTGTTCGTTGCTAGTGCTTCGCAGCTTTCAGCTAAGGTCCCGCCCGCCCGGGCCCATTCTGTCGTGCAGGTGTACTAGTAGATGATCCAGAGGAATCCAAGTCTCCGCAAGGTGACTCCGCGTGTGGGCGGCTGGAGCTGGAGCTTTCTTCCTGTGACCCCCCATCGGATCGGGCCTATGGCCTCTCTCTCAGCGGTTCTAGGCAGTTGTGGAGCTCCTCAAGGGGTGGAGCCTCTGGGCTCAACGTGCCTCTGGGCACCGGTGTTTACTCAACACCGCCGTCGTATGACCATAATAGTGATTATATCATAACGCATGATGTTTTGTTCTGTGCGTTATTCCCTCGGCGGTGCTGAGGCCTTGATCTATTACAGTGTAGCACACAATCATTGCACGGCATGCTGTTTCACAGACGTGGGGCAGGCCATCCTAATGTTGTTCTAGATCTGATCACGGCTGCCATTTGCATGGCGTTGACCCTGTACAAACAGGACATGTCGAACAGTTGAGACATTTGACAGTGCTGCTGTTGAATTCAGCCCATACCAGCTTTGACCTGTCAAGAAGCTTTGACCTGTTAGAGGAAAAAACAATTCGGACAAGCAGTGTGTCAAAATAAATACTATATAACAAATGCACATGTCCAGTCAGCTTCAACAGGCGCAATGTAATTCTGCACCAGTTTGCAACCTCAAACGGAACAACATGGCTTTGCCTACTTTGCACAAAGAGATGACGAAGAATTGTCAGCCCTGGCCCGGGATCTCCCGGAGCCTGTTACCTCAGTCTACCGAGGTCACAATGCCACCAATAAACGCTATGCACGACAGTCTGCACAGGCTCATGCTGGCATTCGGTGAATGGACGTGCCTGGATCTGATCTGCAGAGCGAGCATCACAACTTTCACAACTATTGAATGGCGAGCATGCATCGCACATGTTCACAGGCCTGATACACTGTTCACAGGCCAAAACACCGGTTCAGACTAAGTTGGATTCGCTAGTTATATGAGAGTCTGTCACATCCAATACTTCATGTATATAGTACGACATGATGTGCTTCCCCTCTTCAAAGTATCACTGCATCGAGACTGCAGCGTGTGGCAGCTCAGAGAAAGACGCCCCAGACAGAAGTCCGACTCTTCCTCGCACCAGCCGTGTACGGGAGCCTCTTCAGAAGCCTGGGACGAACACGTCGCCCACAGGGTAGTGCAGCAGCTCAAAGTCCTGTCGATAGTACTCCTGCAAAGGGGAAAACTCATAGACAGAGCTCGAGGCTGCACTCTTGCGGAACATGGACCTTGGCTTTTACAGTTATACAGGCAACCACGTGGTCTGCAGATTCACTGCAAATGTCCACCTGGCCAGTGGACACAATTTGCAGTCAGCTATGTGTCTGAGTCGAATGGACTCTGATGACAAGCTACGCAAGGTGAGTGTTGAACGCAGAGCGCAGCCTCAGCGGTCCCGAGGAAAGCAAGAATGTCTTTCAACACACATCACCCGCAGCGTAGCCACCCATGCACTGGCGAAGCGGAATATCAGCCAATCATAGCCATATCGGCTCAGCACACGAACCTACCACGCCAAACACTCACCACGCGCCGCATGCAGCTTGCTCAACAGCCGCAACCACTCTCGCGAACAAGCTCACACAACATCAAATCAAGGTAACAGCCATCAGCATAGGATCAGTTTGGAACAAGCTTGAATGGTGGATCTGAGTACGGAGCAGGCAGGCCGCAGGAGCGTTTGGCAAGCAGAGAGCACAGCCCCATGTGGACATATGTCCATATGGAGAGACTGTATGCATACATGCACGTGAAGCATGCCTAGCATGCAGCACACTTCATTCGTACCACACAGCATTGCCATTAGAGACGTGCGCATGTAGGCGACTTGAGCTTTTTTGCAGGCAACAGATGATACGCGCAGCAGTATATAGGCAGCAGATGATACGAGGTGGGTACTCTCAGTGAATCTGGTAACGCAACCATTGATAGATAGACGTCCTATGATGCAGCAGAGCAGGGACTGCGCACATGAATCAAGCCGAAGCAACGGGCACCACAGTCAACATACTTCTTGAGATGCCGGCTGTGCTTCACTTCCGGCTCAACCGCCGGCTCATCCGTGTCTGAGTCAGCCACAGACTTACCGCTGGCTCGCGCCAACGGGCCTTTCTGTGCCCATCCGAGAGTAGTATTCAGGGGTGGCAGCCCGTCAGGCCGCTTGCTGTTGATCGCACCCAGTGTCAGAGAAAAGTCCTCATCAAGGCCCGGGAGCTGACCCTGCAGCTGTGCACGTTTAAAGGAATGACTGTCACACAGTGGGGCCTTTGAATTTTATGCCATAAACATTCTGCACCCAGTGTACCAGTGCCAACACGCATGAGTACACGCACTGGTGTGATGACGAAGCAGACATGCGGCAAGCTCTGGGAGTGCAGCACGAAGCCATATACGGCCGTTGTCGAGGGCAGATGTGTTACATGGTGTTAGAACAAGGCCCCAGCAGCGCCGAGGGAGGAAAACAAAACAAGTTAATAAGTGAACAACCACAAGCAGCACGGTTGCCCAACAGAAGAACGGCACGCACAAGGAACACAGAACATAGTGGGCTGCTCAGATCTAGACACACAGCATGCCAACCCAGCACAGCACGGCGCCATATATGCGTAGGCGCCAGCTGGGTACCGCGGCACCTACTAGTAGCCGGCGCGAAGTCGTCGCAGAGCCAGCCACAGCAGCTAGCTAGCATGGCCGGGTAGCTAGCATGGCCGGGTGCCATTTTGCCGCGCAGGTGCGCGGTCGTGCGTGCCCGCCTTGACCTGGGGCTCAGACTCCACAGTGCCGGAGGTATTGCCTGTCAGCATTTAGGTCAGGGCAGTTGTTGGAGGTGGGCCGTAGTAGAGGCGAAGAAGGGGGGGGGGCTGTGGCAGGCTGATGGCCACAGCAATGCCACAGCTACGGGGAGTATGGAGTTCAGATGCAGGATCGCACCGCATGATGTAATCCATCACGAGCTCGCCACTGTCGTCCACAAGGCACGTGTGCTGAGGCTCTACGTGGACAAGGTCATGGATAACATTTCCACAATCGAATACCTGACTCTGGAGGCCCACGACGTATGGCCGTGCTGCAAAATTCTGAAATCCAGGATCTCGGCAGTCGTCCTTGCGGTTCTGTACACATGCTATTGTTGTTCAATCATTATGCTGCGCATACTCCATTTGCACTTACAGCGCTGTATCCAAGCGGTGTGCCTCCGTGGCAATGGCAGTATCTCGCCGGACCTGTGAGGGCACATCATGTACATTTGCCCGCAAAACAGTTCAAGAGCTTTCGTAATCGATAGTATTCATGCTATGAAGTGTGCAGCAGTACTAGTCACGACCATGTGATCACATGCTGCTTCACAGACGTCGACAGCCGTGCCTCAGCTGCAGGCTGTGACCTGATGACCCTGACTTAGGCATGCATTCAATGCAAGTTGCAGAGGTAGGGCCGCAGGGTGGACATACTGGCATTTCCGGCAGGTGGAGCACTCTACGAATTCTGATGTAATGGCGTCCGAGGAGACGCAGCTGTGCCAGGAACAGTCAAATGCATACAGGACGGCACACAGATTGATGGGAACCGAAACCCAACTTCACAGCAGCAGCGGTAGGCGTACCTTCCGAAGTCCCAGCAGGTAGTCGTATGCAGATCCGGCGCGGTCATAAACGTTCCGCGTGATTGTAAACACAGTGTAGTCTACCCACATCGCCTGCAATGACTCATACCCAAGGGACTCCACCCCGACCTTCACAGTGTCCACGACAAAGTACCCCACCCTGGGTGGGGAAGGTAAGGTGGGGAACCTGTTCCAGCCTGGGGACTCTTTGGGGATTGAGCATTTTGATGCGCTGTAACGTTGATGCTGTAGATATATGGTATTTAAGTAGGCCTGCGTTGTTTCTGAGCGTATGCGGTCTGTGGTGCGGTGTGTGTGTAGGTGTGAAGGTGCTGTGGTTGTTGGCAGTCTCCCTCCATTGCAGCACTACGAAGCATGGAAATGAGTAAAAGGAGCAAGATTGGTACTTACATACATTATAGTGAGATACATGGCGCCGCGGGTGGGGCTAATGTGCATTTTTCCTTGCTGTTGCTTGCACCTTGAGCTCAAGCTGCCCTTGCACACCAAAGGCATGGACACCGAGGAGGTGGCTCATAACGTGCTATAAGCAATGCATAATGATAGACGTATATGTAGGATGTTATCATGGACGGGCAGTGGTGTGATAGTGGTGTCACTGGTGCTAGCACAAGCATCATCCTCACCGGGAGGCATGAGCTTCATCGCGTATGGATGATGATCGCGCGTATTAAAACGTCTGCGATGAAGCGGAGCAATGTATTATTAATATAAAAGACTGTTACCGTGCTCTGATGGCGCTGAAACATGAGAGCTGCGATAACGTTAGGTGCGTGTGCAGTGGATGCGCTAGCGTTGATGGCCCCGATGCAAACTCCAATAGGCAGAAAGAGCGCATACCGGAGCACAGTACCACTATAAGTGAACATATGAGATCACTCACGCTCTCATGCGGCTGCTGAGCCTCTTGTTTTGCGATAGCGTCACAATGTGTCGCCGCTGGTGCCAATGGTGCTGCCCGACCTCGCAGCAAACCCAATCACCCTCTGCCGCATATCGTGCGAAACAATTTACTCTACTAGGTATTTACGGTAAATATTGTGCGTGTTGTGTGCAAATGGCGCTGACGCTTGATCGGACGGAGGTGTTGTACGCTGTTATGTCACGATACAGACCATCAGGACAGTTGTTCAACCTCTGCAACGTTCATATATGCAATGTATGTCTCTATAATGACGTTTTGCGTACCAATAGGTGCTTGTTGCGTCATTCGCCAACTTCCCCACCTTCAGCTCCCCATGCTACGGCCTTCCCCTCACCATTTTTTTCCGCGTGGGGAAGGTGTATCGGGGAACTTGACGCGCATGGGGAACCAGGGTAGGGCAACCTCGCCAGCACGCAACGAGACATTCAGATGATACTGTGATGCTATACACATCATTACAGTTCCTATCCAGTCGATCTGGTGCCATCTAATCGTGCACGACCGACCATACCAGCAGTGGCACCGGCCACCTACTGCAGCCAGCACCCACCAGCTGTCCCACATCATCACAAAAGTACAACATACATAAAGCTTCAATCTTGCGGCGTGTTGAACTTGATTGTATCGTCCGTGACTTGTTGTACATGTGATGCCTTCCTTCCTTCCTACACGCACGAGGCTGCTTAGATCAGAGCTTCCTCCGTTGTAGCTACAAGCAGCATATCAACAGCGTGATCAGAAGCAACTAGTAGGGCACAACAGTGTGTTCAGCAGCAGGGCACGCGTACACACCGCCTGTGCAACTTGCAGCTGCTCTGGTCACACTGTTGCCATGCACTTCCACACAAAATATTCGCCTGCACAACATCCTACTTGTGCATAGGCTATCAGTCAAACCAACGTGTCATCACAAACGGCACAGACGAATCAGACCAGAGCGACCAAGCGAGCTCACCGGATTGACAGATGCACTTGCTGCTGCTGAAGTTGCAAGCCACACAAAGATGATAGAACGGTGACCTGCACAACAGCAGCATGTCTTCTGTGAGCGTTGCTGGCCACCGCGTCAGCACAGCGCTCCATCAAGCCCGGAATAAGAGCAGTTCGTGTCTCATTGCTGCATCGGATGAAATAGCTCACCTGATTGTTGTATGCTGCAGTAGCTACTGCTGAAGGTTTTTTCATGTAGCAACAAAAACAAAAGAATTCCCTGCACAGCAATAGGTTGCTCTGAAGAGTGTAGTGTTGCACCACGCCAGCGCAGTACCATATCAAGCACAGCAACGCAGCAGTCCATGAACTTCTGCATGAGAATGGTGAGCTCACCTATTCGTGTAGGCTTTGCTGCTGCGGTTGATGTGTGTGACCAAGTGAGCTGTGCATGGCTGTGGCCAAGCACCTGGAACAGTGCTGCTGCGGAATTCCAGCTGCACTGCATCCGACAAACGCCGAATTTTGATATCAACTTATCCCAAGTTGCAGTGCCGTTGGCACTGACGACTGTTCCAGCTGCGGCACTTCTTTGGTAAGCGAAGTCAACAACACGCTGGCGTTGAACGCCTGCAACACGTTTGCATACTGCGTGAATGGCAGCTCAGCTTCATCTCACCTATAATTTTTACCATGCGATCATGCGCCATACCTTTCTCCTGTTGGACGTCGTGCAACCGCGCACGACGTGGTCATTGTGGAGCAGCGGTAGATGTTCACGCGGCTGAAGGGCTGGAGGAATCGAAACTAAAAATCGAGAGCGAACGCAAACGTAAATGAAGCTTAAGTCCAGCTGGCTGGCCAATGCCTTCATGTTGCGGCCGGAGGAAGGTCAATGTGATGCTGCAACTGCACGGGGAACTTGCTCCTCCGAACGATTTCATGAAGTAGCTAGCATAGCGCGCAATGAAAACAAATAATGATGACTACTGTAAGCCTTGATGGAGTCAATTGTGTAAGCCATATTATTGCTACAGCGCAGACCTGCTATCAGACGGACCGACACGAGTACTGCGCGCAGCTGCAGAATAAGTGGCGAGGTGTACAATTGGCTCGCAGGAGCCACTGCAAGCAGCGACGTCGTTGCGCGTCGACACATCAGCACTTTCACTACCGCAGAGCACAGCTGATGCTTGTTTTTGTTTTAATTTCCACTTGGGTCTTGCACTTTCTGCGCAGGAGCCCTTCAGCCGAGCAGTTGCTATCGCCACGAGCAGTGCCGCTGCAGTATCTCTGTGTTTAAAACAAGTCGATAGTTACAGCCTGTATGAGATGATTCGTGGCATCTCGTGAAGAGGATCGGCAGCGATCGGATGCAATCAGCCATACCAGTCCTCACCAGTGCGAAACAACCGGCCACCCACCAACCTTCCTTGCTCACCATTTCAGTAGAAAGCTGAGTACACAGCTGTCACGCACATAACAAGTATTTGATTCGGAAACCTCACAACATCAGGAGTACCTAGCTAGCTGCCCATTTGTGCCCAAACCAAGCGATCACTTGATTCCACCCAGTCGTTGCTCGTTTCTACATGGTTCCCTAGATGATTATCCCGGCACTGCCCACCGTATATCGTAGCCTACCGCTATGGCGGGCGGCAGTACACCCAGCCAATCCACATATAGCGTCAATACGAGCATCCAAGTCACGCAGTGCTTTTCTCTTGCACACAAAGCCATAAGAAACCACATCATGCAGTGCTTGCCAATCAATTCCAGCTGCACAACTCTCCGACCCTTGCGGTTGGTGCATGAGCAGCAAATGTCGCACAACAGGCCAGAGCACGACCAAGCAACTGATGCAAACTCCTATCAGCACTCAACACTCTTCACAGAACACCACTGCATTCAATTAGACTTGTGTATTTCCTAGCAAATTGTGAACTGGCTCATTCCCAGTGCCTCCAACCCACCTACAAGCCCACCTTGGCGGCACAGCCATTGCTGCCACTCCTGCAGCGCTTGTGTCGCCCATGTTGGCCCAAACTACACCACACAGCCATTGCTGCCACTCTGACAGCGCCACTGCCACCCATCGTGGCCCACAGTATGCCATACAGCCGTTGCTGCCACTCTGACAGCGCCTCTGCCAGCAATGGTGGCACATAGTATGCCTTACAGCTGTGGTTGCTGCTCTGGCAGCCCTGGTGTCGCCCCTGTTGGCCCAAACCACACCGCACAGCCATGGCTGCCACTCTGGCAGCGCCACTGCCACCCATCGTGGCCCACAGTATGCCAGACAGCCGTTGCTGCCACTCTGACAGCTCCTCTGCCAGCAATGGTGGCACATAGTATGCCTTACAGCTGTGGTTACTGCTCTGGCAGCCCTGGTGACGCCCCTGTTGGCCCAAACCACACCGCACAGCCATGGCTTCCACTCTGGCAGCGCCACTGCCACCCATCGTGGGCCACAGTATGCCATACAGCCGTTGCTGCCACTCTGACAGCGCCTCTGCTGGCAGCACCTCCTCCGCCGTTATTGGCCCATAGTAGATGTTGTTGCACTTCCCCACCACAGGCTTCCCCACTCTCAGGTGTTCCCCACCAGCCACTTGGGGAACCCATGTCCCGGGATCACCAAACTAGCACTTCTGATGCCCGAAATTCATAAGCACCATTCCGGACCACCAATGAAAACCACCAAAAGACTTGCCAAGCATCAGCATCCATGTTTGTGTCACCTGGTCAAACTTCCCCTCGGTCAAGTTCCCCACCTACATGCCTTCCCCATCCATGACATGGGGCAGCTGAGAGGCCTGTAATCTAAAACAACGCAGCCATTAGCGTTTTAATCCAGATGAAGCATCAGAACATCATAACACACTTAATTATGAACCACAGACTCGTCAGATTGCAATTCTGACCAGTTTCCAGAAAGTTACCAACTTCCCCAGGTACAGGTTCCCCACCCCAGCACCCTCCCCACCCAGGTGGGGCAACCTGGGCGTGGACACTGTGGCCGCTTGTGCAGCGGCCACCCTCCACAGCACGCACCGCAGGAACCTCGGCGGTTTCTGGTGACACGGATTGTGTCAGCATGGGCCGTGCTCGCGCTGCTCTTCGGCTGGACTCGCCGTACCAGGTGTGGAAGCATCGCACGATAATATCGACCGACAAGATGCAGAGCGCCTTGAAGAACATCCCTGACGGGTTGATGAAGACAGTGAAGAAATGCCGCGATAAACGCGCAGCGGAGAGCATCAGAAAGTTCATCCAATGGAGGCCAGGAGGATTCCTCATTCAGGCGACGGTCCATGGTTTTCACTTCTTGGCCACGTCGGTGCGACACCACCAATCCAAAAGGGTACTCCCTGTCCCCGTTTGAGTTCCCTTCATAGGTATTAACCTCGTCAGCCACTCGTTGACGGCCAAGTTGTTGACGAGGCGGGCCGACTAGAAATGCCTGCGACAGCGCGCCGGCACGACGTGTGCCTTCCTCACCTGGTTCTGTCGCACTGTTACTAGTTGTAACGCATCCTATGTGTGCCATAGCATACCAGGTTGTCCCAAGCGATACATCGGGGCTACGCGCGTGCCTTGTTGTTACGCACAGGCAGGGCGGACGCGCGAATCACGCCCGACCGCCGATGTCCGCTCTATCAACTGTCTATTATTTGCTTGAAACGCCACGCCAGAGGATTCGTAGTCGGTGATCCGCCCATTGGCGCCAAGTCGCGCAGCAGTGTAGGGCACTTTCGAGCACCGTGGTGACAGGGCACACTGCTCGAAAGTGCACTTTCGAGCCCTTCAGCGACAGTGCATCGTCGAACGCCCTCGACTCGCGCTGGCCGGCTTCTGTGCGCACCAGGCCGAGCTCGTCACTACAGTAACCAATGTGTGACGTGCAGAAAATCCAGGCTTTCATCACAGCCAATCCTATGGAAGACTACGAGGTGACTGCCATGGAGAAAGGGTTAGAACTGTGCCGAAACCTTGTTCAAGCATGGAAGGATATGATGGAGGTAGCAGAGGAGAAAGAGAAGATCATGTGTGGTCATTTCACTTGCATGTTGACGCTCCTCGCGGGTAACAGCAGTTCTCGTGCTGACACGGGGTCCGATGCAGGTACAAGGACATACGTACCTCCATGTCTAACTACATCAACAGCCGAGAGGCAAAGTACAGCTCTGAAGATAAAGTAGAGATGCCACAATCCACTGAAGACATGAGATATCTGGAGGCTTTCACCACTATCGTGGTACGTACGCTGCATCCACTGCTGATTGAGTGTGACGTACGTCACACCATCCGTGCAGACCTGTCACCGCTTATGAGTAGATGTGAATGGATACAAAACGATTGTATCAATCACACGTGTGCCCGTGCAGCCTGTAGAAATGCCAGGAGAGTTTGTACACCGCATGTACTGTCAGCATGTGATCATGTGTGAGTGCCGCAGGTGCCACACCCAGATGACCCCGACGAAAAAGCACGTACTTGTGAAGATTGGGCAATGCGCGGAGTGTATGCTGTTCCGAAGGGTCTGATGAAGACACTGGATAAACAGCAGGCCAGGTTGAAGCGCATGGCGGAAGCGAAGTGTAAACAGGCACCAAGCAAGAGGCAAGCCGTGGCCGAAGAGGTTGCTGACTCGCCAGCAAAGGTGCCCGACCCAACTGTGGCGGAGGACGACGATGAGCAGGCACGTCATCCCCTCCTGCAGATCCCTGCTGCGCCTGACAGCACCACCTGTGTCCGCCCAAACACCAATCAGACCCTTGACTTCATCGGTACAGTTCCACTGGCATGAGATCCAATTAATGTGCCCGGATGATCAACAATTGCGATGTGTAGAGAGTTGCCGCGCGCCGGAGAGTGGATGTATGCGAGGATGGTGATAAGGACGTCCCGCAGGTCACCACCCAGTCAGCTACCGCAAGTCACGCTGGTCCTAGTACTGCAACCCAGGCCCCAGTGGCCAGGTCATCAGCCCCGAGTTCAGCAACGGCCAACGAATCCCGCCGTCCATCACAGGTGTGACCCCACCAGAAGTTTTCCATTGTTCCTGTTTAGGATATCCCGCAGTTTCTAGCATGTGTTGCAACCACATCCAACACGACTCCCAACGTCTACAATAGCGGGACGATATCTCGCTGTGCAGAGTACTATCCAGCGTGTCAAGGAACTGGAGGAGCAGGTGGAGCAGCTAAGGAAAGTGGTTCAAGACAGCGCACCGGACCCCACGGGAACCTGCACCCCGTTACGGATGCTGCTGAACGATTCTGAGGTGCGCGCTGTCTCGCTTACCTTGAATCCTATGCGCTCCTCTGTTGACGTGGCTACAACACTCAATGATGGCAGATGCCCATGGTGCTTGCTGTCTACAGAGAGTATTCCGCTGCAGTCATTCACTCCAAGTGACCTGCAGGCAAAGTTGCGTGCGCTGCGTGAGGCCACCAAC
>JALKAD010000036.1:0-11600 GCA_024500015.1 Ulva compressa | reverse complement strand
TGTTGTGCACATTGAGTGTCGTCCACCAGCAAGGGCCGCGCTCCTGCAAGCATCACCAGTGCGATGACATGATGCCCCCGCATTGGACTGGTTGTGAACGAGCGAGTACTCACCTGCCTGCAGGTCTCATGAATGTGTGCAGCATGTGCAGGGTAGAGTGGCATTCATGATCATTGTGCACATGCACAGGGTTGACGTTTCCGTGTCGCGGGGTGTACGCCGTCTGCGATGCATTGTGTCACGTGGTGCTGTTGGTTGTGGCACGCGCATCCTTTCTTCGTTGCAGCTGCGACCGTGCTCTATGTCCGGGCCATGCGTTCACATGGTGAATGCGCAACGTATTGCAATGACTGAGCCAGGCCTCCGCAACGACAGGCATGCAGAGCACGTGACTGGTGCTGCTGGCGCCGAGGCTGGAGGCTCCTCACAATGTCCACGTGCGCTGTGCAAAGCTGTGCACAGCGCAACTGCACAAGGCATGTGTGCAGACTCGACACGATGCATGACGGACGGACATGATTTGATACGCTGTGATAGCTCATGGCATCAGCAGCGCTAAGGGAACAAAGCAGTGAAGGAAACAAATAAACCACCACAAGCAGCACGGTCACCGTCTGTACCAGCATGATCCGCACTCGCCCGGAACAGAAGCGGACGGCATTTGTCGCGCCCCACGCCGAGTCTGCTCGAATGAGTCTATCGTGCACTGACTTATTTGATGCCTGGAGTTCAATAACAGAACTCGCAGTGTGCAACAGGATGCCAGCTGGGATACCAGACCACAGAGGTATGCTGGCACGCGTTGCATACGCCAGCTGCAGGAATCTGCTGAGCACATGAGCACAGATGTGCGTACCTTTGCTTGCTCAAACGTAATCTCAGGGGGGCACATTCCACCCAGGCTTTCAAACACGCTGGAGCCCGCGACTTTGGTGTTCTTAATGAATATAAACTTGTAGATGGGGTTTATGAGCACCATGCACTTGTCAACACGAGGCGCAACCTCGCCTCGACTCGGAGGGAGACGGCCGTCGCTTCCTCCGAGAGTGCTCTGCCATATCCAGTCATGCACATGCTGGTGTGCCGGTCCTTCTGGGTCGGTGTTGGGTGGCCACCTGCACAGCACCGGGTACCCTTCATGTCATCCTCAGTGGCTCAAATTTGAGCATGCATGAAATTTTCATGCAAGAGAACGCCTCGCTGAACGCTCACTGCAGCAGATCACCTGCGACTGACAGCCTGGACTAGAATAAAGGGGCGGAATCGTTTGGGCTGCCGTGTGTTTTTGTTGCCATGCATTCCCTTGCCTCCATGGATCGGGAAAGGTGTTAGCCCTTCAAGGCAATGTAGGCACCAGAGCCACGGTGCACACACTGTGTTACACAGAGATCACCGCAAGCGCACGTCAGCGAGGGCAACAGTAGGCAATCAGACGACCAAAAGCCGGTAAGCAGGCAGCATCAAGCAGCAACAGTTCCTTGCGCAAAGCCACAACGAACCGGCACAACCGACACAACTGCACCCACACACCCACACACGCGCACTCCAGCGCATCCCACTGTGTGAGCCTGTTCTCCACCACTGGCTTGATGTGGCCCGAAGGACACTGATGGCTGACCATAAATCCCCCCTGTTCAAAGTACTCTAGCTCTCCCATACAGAAACTGAAAGCACTGCTATTGCATGTGAAATTGTGCAATCAATGGGGCTAGGCCACCCATGCCACGCAAAAAGCCACAGCAACGGCGCCCACTAGTTGATGTGCAAAGCATGATGCGGATCACACGAGAAGGGCATGCCATTCATGGACATGCGTTGCAGTACTAGTGCATCTATCTGCATGCCACGCGGACTGCACTGGCACCGACCAGGCATTGTGCCACCAATGAACCGCTGCAAACTTAGTGTGCCGGGACCAGGAGCAAACATGACCACTCCATCACTGCCAGTGCAGCTGGTTGTATCACCAGCAAGCACAGCAGTGGACTGCCGGGGGTGGGGCGCGTACCACAGGCGTACCGGCAGTGGCCCAGCCTTTGTGACTGCCCCATGCAGGTCTGACTCTCCGTGCAGCAACTCGTCCATGGCTTCTTTGCTCATTGGGTCCACCTACATGCACAAAAAAGCTGCGTGACACAGTGGCAGGCCTGGCAGTCGTGGCCACTGGCGGCCTTCCAGTGCCGCACTACTAGTACCCAATGCAGAATGTGGCAATGGGTACAGGTCCAGGGTGTCATCTGCAGATCAGCTGCTCCGCGAAGCTCCTGATGTAGATTGGTCAATAAAAGGTTAGCAAACGGCACACGTCGGGTGTGGTGCAGGCATGTCATGCATGTTTGAGCACAGAGTGATGATGCACACTGTGAGCTACAAGTGTATGCCGCCATGCCATGCGAAACGCTAGCCACCACTAGCGCTGCAGGCACCGGAGTCGTGCACACGAGCCCGGAGGCCAGCAATCCTCTGGATTGCTGGCAGAGCTGTGGCTGGATGTGGGCAACGCCAAGCGGTGTGCTGGAAAACGCGCTTTCGGTGTCACACCTCTTCAGGGCACCCAGGGTCACCCCAGATTCCTGTGCAGCCCGACTCACCGGCAGCTGGAGTGGCCGCATTGCCTCCACTGCAAGGGGGCCCTGCTGCCGCGTTTGCCTCCTCCAGAACTGGAATGGTGGCTGCTTCCACAGTGTCCTCCACATCACCATCAGACGCCGGCTGCTCCTGTTGCTCAGGAAGTTCAGCAGGAACCAACGGCTCGGCCGGTTCCATCGGATCCATGGCAACAGACACGGTCCTGGTCGAAGGCGCAAAGATTCCCTGCCTCCTCGTGGGGGGCATCACGTTTCCTGCATGCAAGAAGATGTCACTTCGAAGCTGATCTCAGCCTCAGCAGCGCCAAAGCAAGCAGCCACCCAGCGCAGCAGACACCACATGCCCCAGTCACAAGCCCCAGTCTCCCTGCACGATGTGCTCGCCCAGTATCCACCAAAGCAACTGAGATGCAACACATATCCCACATGCCATGCCGTTGCACGATGGAATGCAGACTGGTGCACAGGGTGCCGATGGTAGATGCGTAGCGCTCGTCCGTCTATTATGGTGAGTCTGTCACTGCTGTGCTACTAGTAGCAGCAGGGCACAGGAATGTACAAGCGTGATGCGCGCCGACTGATGCGCGAGAGAGTATTCTATTAGGCTATGCAGCAATGCTCTGGAGTTGTGGAGTGCTCGGGCAATGCATGCGTGGACCAGGAGTAGGCTGTAAGCTGATTTAAATCAATGATACACGCTGCCAGCTAGCAACACAACGTGGCTGAAGTGCCAGTGGCTGTCGATGTCAACCTCGTCAAACGCAGCCAGATAGCATCACAACGTGGCATGCGCAGGAACGCCGTGCTCAACACACAGTGGCCGGACTCTGGCAGGGCCGTACCTCTGGAATACGCCAGACTTGTTGAGCACCACAAGAAGGTGGCAAAAAGCACGCACATCGTGGCGAGGCATGCCAGGCTTAGCGACAGGGCCGACGGCATCCTGCATGCATTTCTCCTGCTGTTAGTGACCGATCAACCCTTCAGGTATCTTGGCAAGCACACAGGAGGATCAATGCGGGCTGTATCAATGTGCCGGTGCTCATCAAGCGATGCCAATGGACGTGCCACTGGACGTGCCAATGGACGTTCCAGTGGCGAGAAACAAACGGTGGCCCACCTCAGGCCTAAGCTCATCTGAAATGGCCTCTTCAACCCTTCACAGATACCCTCCTACCTGATTTGCGGCATTGAGCATCCTCAGGCGTCCCACTTGTGACGCTCGCGCTTGTGCTGATCCTGCTACACGCAAAGTTTCTGTGACGTAGATGCGGCAGAGGTCTTATACGGCCACAAGGCGTGCTTGCTGAGATTGGCGCTGCTGGGGCCATGATTTGTCTCGGTCTGTGTTACACTGTGATAGATCTTGGACTGAGCAGCGCTGAGGCAACAGAGCAGGCAACAGGCGCCGGAAAATCGACAAAGCATCACAAGCCCCAAGGCCACCATCCGCAAGAGCAAATGCCAAATGGGCCAGTGCCGGAACGAAAGCATAGACACACATAAATAACTCAGGAAGCAAGTACAGCATCGCGCAGCCTATGTACACACCAAACACATGCCTCGGGGTGTGTGTGGACTGTAGTTAAACATGACCACAGTGATCTAGGCCTGCACCGACGGCTGAAGGCCGGCTGGCCAGTAGGAGTTTGCGCATCGGCACGCTTTGATTTGATCAGATGCGAAGAGGAATGGGGAACAGCGCCTTCTGGCAATAGCGCAGGTCCTACATGCCATGCAGTGCATGGATGAGCCATGGTCACTCAAACTTTTTGTGACCCTATGATATAGCTCTGTCGTATTTGGCTTGAGCCAGATCCAGATGCACAGGATGCTACGCTTGCTATGGGCCCCCTTGGCCAGGCTGGTACGGGTCAAACGGGAACTGAAGGGCAAGCTGCACCACTGGAGTGCAAATGTAAAAACTGAACAAAGTGGCAAGCAAATCATTGGATGCTCAGCCCACACAAGCACACAGATCGATCTCAGGACTAGTATAGCCCGCAATCCAGCAGTGATCAGTGTATACGGCTAAGTGTTGTGAAGCAAGAGCAGCTGATGTAGGCTTGTTTTACACTGTGATAGATCAAGGCCTTAGCAGCGCCGAGGGAACAAAGCAGGGAACAATCAAAACATGTGTGCTTGTGCTGGCTGGAGACGCGGCGATGCCTAGCAAGCAGGTTCGTAAGCGCGGGCGAAAGAAGTTTGAGTCGCAGTGTACCGTCCGTCTACAGACGCGCAGCAGCAGCCCCTGTCGTGCACAGCTATCCATGCCACAACACCTGAATCTTTGTAGTTTGTAAGTACTGGATGGACGGCGGTGTACGCGCAGCGACTCGCCCAAGAGTTTCAACGTCAGCACTACAAGAACCACTTGCGCCCGAGTGCCGGCCCGACCTGTCCAGCAAGCTGCGGAACTCGGGTGATCGTAGCAAATAAAATATTTGTGCAGAAAGCTTTTCAGAGCCCACGAATGAACACGGAAATACATATGTATGTGAGTTGAAGCATCCGGCAAACCCCGAGCCATTTCATGCGTATTTGTGTCTGCGGTGACTCCATGAATGTGGTGCTTCATGACCGTTATGACGCCCGTGCAGTCTAAATCGAAAGCATACAGGTATAGCCAGCTCGACAGAGCCATCAGTGTAGACCATGAAGTATTCCTGCTCGGGCTGGACCGCTGCAGATGTCGCCGCTGTGAGTGCGACAGGCGGACGGGGCAGTGCCACCCAGATACACAAGGCCCAGTCTCTACTGTTTCGCGCGTATATATCTGCGAGGCGTATCATAATGAATTCATGTAGTCTAGTGTACCTTTCTGCTGTATTTTAATCGCTAGAAGATGTGTCTGGCGCCGCGGAGCTGGCTCGCAAGCCCGTGAACGCCATGCCTTGTGCCTTCTTCGCTCGCTCTTGGCGAGCCGTGGCGCCACCTTCAAGGCCACGACTGAAGACAGCAGTGTCAAATGTACTTCAAGTAGCCTTTCAGTGCGCCCGGGACTCGCTGATCGTGCATTATGCCACAGGTGCACTGAATCGTCGAAGATGTGCGTGTGCCGCGAGATCGGACTGGCACGTCGAGAATGCCCTGAATCGCACTCCGCCGGTTCACAGGAGCAATACAACTACATTGCATTGTCATTCAAGTATCTGTGCTTAAGGCTCTCTTATTGGATAGATCCGAGCTACCCCAGACTGCAGCGTCGGGTGCGGGACCTTTATTTGTCGGGCTGATTTCGGGCGATTCGCGTGTCGGGTGAAACGGTAAATGCGCGTATACACAGTACACGCAGCGTTTGACAGCCATTGCAAGTCATTCATTGTATTTACATGTTGTACTATCCATACGAAGCGGTTCGGGACTGTTCGGTGACGCCGTGCATACATCGCTACCAGCACCACGGCGATCGTGCGCCAGTTGCATTTGTCCCCACGACATCTACGTATTTCATCTAACAATTGAGCATCTTATCACATCTTGGTGGTCTCGCATGCGATCTCGAGTCCCCCTGCAAACAAGTGATGTGACTTCATGCACAAACGCCATCTCCAAGCGAGTTCGTCAAACACCTCAACATTGCACCCAAGATGGACAGAGGTAATAGTCAAGGCTACGCACCGGCAGATGAAGTTCATGAATCCTATCTTCTAACATCATCTCTTGCTGATTGTTCGCACAAATCTTGGGTCTCTGAGCTGACCTGCACAAGTGTACTATTCTGGCGCAGCCAAGCTGAACACCTGGTTCGCACAGCGACATGAGCTTGTGGACACGCGGCCACACCTTGTGCTGGCACCAGCAGATCTACTGTGTCTGGGTGTCCAGCCTTCTCCGCCAATCTTCTCTGCTGCAGGACTGCCAGAGCCAATCGATCCACCATACTCTGCATGGCATCATTCAATTGAACTTGGTGGCACATAATTGATTTTATTCCACCAGCAACTTTGCGTACACCGTCGCATAGCAGCCTGGCCAATGGAACAGTACCTGTCAATCGACACAGAAGCGATGCTCTGCTGTGGCGTACGGCGACATGTTGCCACAATTGAAGCGCTTGTTGATGACCTTGCCATGGTTGCAGTGACTAGCACTTGCAGGGGCATCTCACAACAAACCGAAGTCACAAAGACCTCGACGTACGCCTGCAGTGCACTTGCAGCATAGAATGTTGGCTGAACCAGGGCATAATTTTCACACCTGTGGAGGTCCCCCGGTCTGAAGGGGGCCTGGTCTCATCGGTGCTAAGACAGGTCAATGGCACCGAGCCCATTTGCTCTAGCAGCACGATAAGCCCACAGCTGACTTGGTCACACAGAGGTCGCAGAATTACGTTGTCACTACGGGATGCGTGATGAAGCCATTGTGTACCTGGCATGATGTGTATGAGAGCTGGCAACGTCCGGAGTGGGGCATGCTTCCGCTGTAGACGTATCTGCTGGCAGCATTGCCCTACTTGTCCCGCACAAGAACTTGTGCAACAAGGTGGAAGCTGAATTATGCAGCACTCGAAGTGATGCAATCGATCTGAATGCATCCATGATCACTGTGCTAGCACATTGAGGCCACGTTTGGGGCCACCACTCGATGCAATACGTATGAACTACTGAAGCTCAGATCGCACCCGATGAGAAGGACCTTCTAACTACTTTCAGGCTGTTAGACTGTGTCCCGGGCTGTCCCGTGTCCAGGACTGTCGTGATGCACGGGCATGTTGACTGGCCATGCCAGAAGCTGTCTCGTGCTCGTGTCAGTTCTCACCGTCCTCATCGGGAGCCCCTTCTTGTCCACCTAAACTAAAACGATCTGATACACAACGTCTAAGTGCTACTCGGAAGCATTCAATGATCGGGCAGGCTTGCGCCTGCAGTGTTCGGTAAGTTGCACGAAGTTACACTGCTCGTCTTCGAGCACGCGAGATCTGAAGCTTGCAAACTGGCCTGATCAAGGCATCCGCGTATTTGCTGTGAAGCAATTGTTGTAGGCTGAACGTCCTGGCAGTTGGCATGTATTTCATGCTGTTAAGCTTGCCATACCCTTGCAGCGTGTGTGAATGTTCCCGTTATTGCGGTGCCCAAGGCACACCCGACGAGATGGATCGGCCAGACAAGGCCAGCCGTGTCGGGTAGCACGATCGGTCCGAAGCGCCAAATTGTACGCACTGCCACCATTCAACGCTAAAGCCAGCCAGATACTAACATGCGATGGACACGAGTTGATTCTGTGCCTTCAAAGGCTCATTCCTGCGTGCTTGCGTTTTCGGCTGGAAGGTGACCCAACATGACCTCGGTCGACATGCATATTCGGGCCCGAAGTCGGGTCATCCCGAGGCACCCGATGCGCCTCGGGTGCAGCTCATTCTTGTAGTGCAGCACGAAGATGACTGCTTGTAAAGCAGGTGCCATGCGAACCGCAGCCGATGCCGAAGCGGCGAACGAAAAGCACGCATTAACTTGTGAAGCATATAACGAGCCTAGTGCGTGTGCGCGGGTGTACTCGACGCATGCGGCTGCGCTTCCGGCAGCCTGCCGCTTGTGCACGTGCCAGGTGGCTCCGCTTGTACTTGCAATTGCGGACGTGATCTAGATTTTTTTCAAACAGCAACTGACGCTTTAAACTTTTGGTACGTTGTACGGCAGTGTATGCCGCTCCTTCGAACGCGGTTGCACGGCAGAGCTGTGTGCAGGTGCACATGCCCCCGATAGGCAGCACACACGTATGTGTTCCGGCGCCAGGCACAATGCCCAACCAACTGGTGCAGCAGCAAACTATAAGAATGCCTTATCTGATGCGACTGCTGCCTCTTTGTGCATCCAGCATGGCTCCATACTTCCGCAGTCGACGTGAACAACGGAGACAGAGTGTCCATTGAATGGGCGCACCCGTGAACGGCCATGATCAACTGTAGCTGCCTCTCCATACGTCTTCATGCGAAAACACCGATCATTAGCCGTAAATGCGGTGTGTAAGGCGGTATGACGTGTGTATGGCTAGCAAAGATGGCACAAATCGCGCACGTCCAGGGCCGCTGACAAGATGGATTTCAACTCAAGACCTAGTAGTCATGACGCGCTTGATGCGTCCCGGTGTGCGCAGTGGGTTAGAGCGCGTGCGTGGGCGTGGAATGACTAAGATGGGAACATACCTCGTAATCTTGGGCGAAAATGTTATGAGGAATTGAACCAATGACCTTCGGCACATACATCAAGAGCGCTACCAATCACACCTGCTCGGCAACTATCTCGATGTTAGTGCCCTTGATGCGTCATCAGCCGTATATATCCTTGGATCTTCTGAGGTGGAACGCATATCCCACAACACTTCCCCCCTTAACATGGGATCGAGCGTGCGAGATCCGAATCGGATCTAGTGGGATATCTCGGAACCACCGAGGAATGATTGTGAACTTCGCTGTCCCGTCAGCGTCGTCATTATGCTCCTTTGAGCTGACGTGGAAGTGGTGTATGAGGTAGAGGAGTCGAAGTGACTCACCGATACCTGTCATGACGCGCTTGATGCGTCCCGGTGTGCGCAGTGGGTTAGAGCGCGTGCGTGGGCGTGGAATGACTAAGATGGGAACATACCTCGTAATCTTGGGCGAAAATGTTATGAGGAATTGAACCAATGACCTTCGGCACATACATCAAGAGCGCTACCAATCACACCTGCTCGGCAACTATCTCGATGTTAGTGCCCTTGATGCGTCATCAGCCGTATATATCCTTGGATCTTCTGAGGTGGAACGCATATCCCACAACACTAGTGCTGCTGTCGACCGCTGCCGCACGACACATCTGCAACGCAAACTCACAATTCCAAAAAACCCCCCTAGCAGTAACTAGATCTTATGGTCATACGACGGCGGTGTTGAGTAAACACCGGTGCCCGGAGGCACGTGGAGCCCGGAGGCTCCACCCCTTGAGGAGCTCCACTACTGCCTAGAACCGCTGAGAGAGAGGCCATGGGCCCGATCTGAGAGAGAGGCCATGGGCCCGATCCGATGGGGGGTCACAGAAAAACGCTCCAGCAGCCCTTGCATGGAGACGCCTCGTGGAGCACTTGGATTCCTCTGGATCATCTAAATCTGCACAACAGAATGGGCCCGGGCGGGCGGGATCTTAGCTGAAAGCTGCGAAGCACTAGCAACGAACACCCACTCTGCGTGGCGAGCTGCTGCTCGCACCAGCCTAAAAACATCCAATCTCTGCACAGCCGCCGGTCCGCAGCAGTGCTGCACACCCCTTAGCACCACGAAGGCCAGAGTGCCTTCGGTCCACCGTCGCCCACTCAGCACCATAAGTGCGATACATTAACGTAATCCACTTATGTTCATACGACGGCGGTGTTGAGTAAACACCGGTGCCCGGAGGCACGTGGAGCCCGGAGGCTCCACCCCTTGAGGAGCTCCACTACTGCCTATAACCGCTGAGAACTACGCAGAATGTACTGGAGGACGCTAGAGAACGCGCACCGCGCGCCCACCTGCCCGTGGGAGACCTAGCTCTGCTGCCATCTGCTCCCCAGCCCGCATATACTGCAACACAGTAGCTGATTTCCATCGGCCCCTGAACTTGATCGTACTCAGCGCCACACCATCCCCGTCTGCGTCCGTCGCTGCACCAGCTCGCAGCGAGTGCAAGCCGTATTGTGAAGGACTGCCACCTAGGACAGAGCTAGCCCGACTCTGAAACACCCGTCGGACATCTTCTACCGACCTATGGAAAATCTTACCAGTGGCGGGGCGTCCGCACAAGCGGCACCAACGCTTCAACAGTGCGACTGCGCATACCGCGCCAGGTCTAGCCCTGATATGGAATGAAATGCTCTCAGAATGATTTGTGAAGATCTGGCGTCCGGACACGGCCAGTTGCATGGTGACAGCCGGCATGCCATCCTCCTCCGTCACAAACCCCACATCCTCCCATGACAGCACAGCCACCTCTGAACATCGCAGAAAAGCGGCATAAGCCAGAGCCCACCATGCATACAGCTCAAGCACATCGGAATCTGACTTTCCCCCTCCCCGACTGGTCAGAATCCGCTTCAGGCCATCCCTCCCCACGGCCAGCTTGGGCTCCTTGTCCTCAGCACGGCGAGCGATCGCGCGTTGCGTCAAGTACAGCGTGGAACCCACCTCAGTCCGCGCAGGCCCCAAGCCCCACAGGGACGCATGGGCCCACTTGTAAGCAGCCAGCTTGGCAGAGACTGTAGCCTTCGTCAAGTGCAGCACCTCTGATGCATGGAGAATCCAGCATGCTGCAGACGCATCACTCTGTGGAGGCAGTTGCAGCTTCTCACAGAATGCCATGAACTGGCGAATCTGATTTGTATATGTCTTGACGGAATTGTCACTGTATGCTAAAGTAAGCAGTTGCGTCCTCACAAGCCGTTCCTGCATACTGTCACTTAACCACATGGCTCTTGCGTTGATCTGCGTGTAACACCCAACACATGCATTGGCCATTCCCAAGTTTGTCTCGTTGACAGGCATAAAACATGCTTGGTGCCATGCGCATGCAGGGCTCTTGCAGCCCACCCTCACTCCTTGCATCCCTGCATCCGGTTACATATTGAATGCCACTGCCAGCATTCTCACTCTGGTGTTCTGCAGATCAAACTGCTGACCGAATGGATGCCTCTCACCGGCGCTACCCGCATGAACGACCTGTTCGACATCACCCAAAAATAGAACTTCACACTGCAGGATCCGAGGGAACCATGGCTGCGTCGGCCACCATGGCAGGATCACTACCATGCGTAACCCTTCCCTCATCACATGACACAGCAGATCCTGAATAATTGCCCCTGGTGGGAATGCATACAGACGTCCATGATGCACAAAAGACAGCACATCCGACCACAAAGCCGACCGGAGATATGGGGATACAGTAGGTAGCTCCAGCCCATCCTGATCACGTTGCACAGCACCCAATGACCCACAGCAATCCACATCAAACGGCCCTTTCCATTGCCAGACTCGCTCAAACACATCTCTCCTCAGCATGCAATCAT